>JABFQC010007051.1:0-10343 GCA_022817085.1 Psilanteris sp. ZL-2020
GTTTGGGATAAATCCTTAGCTGGACCAATTGGATTAGTTGCTAAATACAATTTATTACAAGAGCATGATGTTATTAAAATGTATCCACTTACTGGTGGAAAGTTACCATCTGCAAATGTTACAAATATTATTTTTATTACACGACCACATTTAGATTTAATGGATTTGATAGCAGAAAATGTTTATGGGTAGGAATAAATGTTTATTACAGAAATAATTATAAAATATATTATATGTATTTATATTACTTTGAATATTTTGCATTTCATTAATAACGTTTAAATTATTATGAATACTTGTAATAAAATATTTTAAACTATAAATATATTATATACTATAATTGAGTATTACATTCAAAATATTGTATACATTTGTATATTCTATTACATGATAATATTAAGAACTTTGATTATAATTTTAATTACTGAGTAACATAAAAGTTGCAAAAACGACAACTAATGAAATTGAATAGTAGATATATAGAATGAATTATTTTATATGAAATATTGGAATTTTTTAAAATGAAATTTATTTTTTAGTGAAGACAATAGCAAACCACGTAAAGAATTTCACATATTCTTTGTACCTCGTAAAAGTTTACTTTGCGAAAAAAAGTTGCAAAATCGTGGAGTATTTGGCAGTTTTACTTTAATCGAAGAATTTGCCTGCAATTTATTTCCATTTGATAACGATTTAGTTTCAATGGAACTTAGTGGAACGTTTAGTGAGTTCCATTTAGAAAATGACCCAACTTGTCTTTATCGAGTCGCGCAAGCAATACAAAGTATGCAAAAGTTATATGGAAAAATCCCAAAAGTTAGTGGCAAAGGTTTAGCAGCAACCAAAGTCTATGAACTTTTACAACGATTACAACGCGAGGAAGATGATGTAAAAACTAATAATACACAACCACCTTTAATTGAGCATTTACTTTTGATAGACAGGTCGGTTGATCTGTTAACTCCTCTTGTTACACAACTAACTTATGAAGGATTGATAGATGAAATATTTGGCATCAATAACAGTAAGTTGCATATATTTTATTGTAACCAAAAAAATAATATCTTAAAATATTCAATTGAAAAACATTAATATTAAAATATAATAAATTTTTTTATTAATTGCAACTTGAATAAATGAATTTAATTAAATTAAATAGTAATATTACCAATAATTGTATATACCTCTAATAATGTTTGTAGAATATCAGAGAGTTGACTGTTTTTTAGCAAAATTGAAAAATACATATTTCTCTGATATATTACTTATGCTTTTTAATATTTGAGTTCCTGGGAATCCCCTAACTCTTGATTTAGTAAGCTTTAATTATAATTTATAAAAATTATAAATTTGTAAAAAAATGCAATTTAAACATAAATCAATCAATAATTAATATTTAGTTTTTGCAAGTAATTATGTTATATATATACATATAAAATTTAATACATTGCTATTATTAATATATCTTGAAATATATATTTTAGCTACTGTACAACTGCCATCTGAAAAATTTCATGATTCTGAAGATTCTCCTACTGTAATGTCTTTAGACAAAAAGGAACAAATAATTCTGAATTCAGGAGAAGAACTTTTTTCAGAAATTAGGTAATTGTTAATTTTATATTTATTATAATATATAAATAAAATGAAAAGAATAATAATTTAGTGATTGCAAATAATTTGAATAAAATATTAATAAAATACTATTTACCATATATTACATTAATTATTAATTGATTTTCCAAAAACACTTATTTTATATGAATTGATGATATAACTTAATAAATAACACATCACAGAATAATATCAGATATAACTATATGGATTATATATATTATATATCAGTATGTTTGTCAATATACTAATATTTTAGAGACAAAAATTTTAATGGTGTTGGTCCAGTATTAAGTCGAAAAGCTAAAATAATATCTTCTGAATTTGATGAAAGACATGGTGATAAAAGCGTTCAAGAAATTAAACAATTTGTGGCAAGATTACCTCACATGTTAGCAACGAAACAATCGCTAGCTAGACGTTTGTATTTTATGAAATATACACATTAATATTTTATATCAATTGTTATGATCTGCAATATGTATAACATTCAATATTGCAATTTATTTTTCAAAAGACTCCTAAATTTTAAATCAATAATAATAATAATGTTATGATTACTTAAAATATGTATATCCCTTTCTAGATACAACGATTGCAGAAATGATTAAAGAAGTTACAGATACAAGTAATTTTCTTGAATGTTTGCAAATAGAACAAGAACTGTTAAATTGCATCGATACAGATAAGCCAAATCCGCATATTGAAGACATGATAGCGCAGCAAGAGCCAATACTTAAAGTATTGCGTTTACTATGCATTCAATGTTTTACGAATTCTGGTCTCAAACCAAAACTACTAGATTATTACAAAAGAGAAATAATACATGCTTATGGTTACAAATATTTACCTACGATTATTAATCTGGAAAAAGTAGGACTGCTTAAAACGCAACAGTCAGCAAGACAATATATTGTATTAAGAAAACCTTTAAAATTGATCGTGGAAGATGAAAGCGAAATTGCTCCTAAAGATATAAGCTATGTTCATTCGATATATGCACCTATTAGTGTCAGATTGGCAGAATCTTTAGTACTTCCTAGTGGTTGGCAGAGTATTAATGATATTCTCGAGTTACTTCCAGGTCCTATTATAAATTCCACTTATACAAACAATACTCCAAATATTGGCAGACGTAAGAATAAATTCATATTTATATACAAATAAGATATGTGAATTAAAACCCAAAGTCAACAATAAACTGTTACATCATTTATAATATTTTAATATTTTCAATACATTGTAGGTAATTCAATATCAAGTGAAATCTCAACTTCTGAATCACCTAAATTGATTCTCATATTTTTTATTGGTGGGTGTACATATGCTGAAATCTCTGCTCTACGATTTTTATCACAGCAAGAAGATTGTAAGTATTCAAAAATAAATTAATAAACATTAAATTATTTAATGTATATATTTATTTAGGTATTCATTTCCATGTCACTGTACATGAAATTAATATTTTCTAAAATAAATTCAAATATATATTAATAGATTACATAAATTTGTCTTTGAAAATTAATTTAAATATAAAATATGTAATAATAAAAATTGAAAATCACTATAATTTATTTCAAATTGTTTACAGTGAATGTGGAATTTGTAGTTGGAACTACGAAATTAATTAATGGAAATACATTTCTTAGTTCTCTAATGGAAGATGTTCAACCAAATTAAAAGATTGAATCCTAATATATTTTGTTTAATTTAAGAATTATATACATTTTGTACATTTGTATTTATGACTATATTGTTTATAGTGTATATATGCGATTTACTTGATTCATATGTATAAGCGTGTATATCATCATCATATTTAAAAGAATAAACATTATTTAAATTTAAACTTTATTAATAATTATTATGTCTATATGTCATAAAAATTGTATATTATATTTTTCATAATTTGAATATGAAATTTTATATAATTTGTAAAAATATAATAAAGTTTCATATTTACATAAATATTGATATCTGAGTATACTTTATTTAATTTACTTTAAAAATTATATGCAGTGGACATTATATAATTATGTATTAACAGGTAAATTATTATATTTATGATACTTTCTATTAAAATTATTTTTCTGAAATATCCAAATTGAATTTTAATAATTTATTTTTTTAATATAAAATTATTATTTCAATTATAATAAATGAATTTATTTTTAAGAAAAAATGTGTTCACCTTTTGTTCTCACTTCAGATCGTTAGACAATATCTACACCAAATTCCTGAATAGCAAAATACAGAGCATATAATTAATGAGCTAATTTTAGTAATTAATATATTCGTATGGAATTTAGCCATTCAGAAGCTTGACATAGACTCACAAAACAAACTTGATAACAATTTCAATGTAAATCTATAATTATTTAATATCTTTTTATAATTGATAAAATAAATTTATTTAATTGTAAGTATTATTTTAACAGATTAAAATTAAAAATACTGTTCAGATCAAATTAAATGCATGTTAGTACATATTAAAAAATTTATTGGAATTACTTTTTGTTATTTTAATTAGATTTTTGATGATTAAAATTATCCGAGTAAAATACTGAAAGAGAATAAAAGTTAAAATATAATTTTATTAAAACTAGTAATATCAACTGAATTGACTATAATTGAAAATTATATCCATAGTGTTTACGGAATATTAGGAAAAACAGACAAATAACTAATATTCAAAATATATTTTTATATTTTTGTTATTCATTATTTAATAATGGACATAAATATTTATAATTAATTATTAACGTCTAATAACAATTTATTTTTTAATATAAAAGAAAGTGCTGATTTTTATAATTTTAATTTAATTTTATAATAATAATAATTTTATATAATATAATTATAAAACTTGTATAATAATGAAGAATAATGAAAAAATAATAGTAATTTTGAATTAACTATACCGATCTACCTTCAGTGTGTCACAGAGAGGATAATCATATGCCACTTTGCGACAAAAAATTTGGCTTTGACATAAATTTAATTTGAATGACACTATGCAAAAACAAAGTAGAGATATGAAGAAATACCGACTATGTCTTAAATAATTAAAATTATGCTTTATTCATTTACACATTTATAAAACACTTATTTAGTAATATATATATATATATATATACCTTTGATATTTTTATGGGTCTTTACGGTATCACAGAGATTTTCCCAAATTTTCGTAACTAACACCCTAGAAGTAGAACCAGTGGTTTATTAATGGCAATGGCGCTGTTAAAAAAGTGGGAAAAGTATATTCATGCATTTCATATTCATTATATTCACGCTCATTCACAGAATTTACAGAAATTGATTATCATTAAAATTTGTGAACGCGTGTTAAAATGATGTATATTATAATACAATTAATTATATCATTTATTAATATAATTAAAACTGTATTATGTGGAACAATTCAATTAATTGTATTGCTATAGAAACTATAAGTAAAAAAATATTTCAACTTTTCAAGACTGTTTTTATGAATCATAAAATGTAATATTGTAATAAATATATTAATAATTTTACATTTCATCAAAAAATCTGATGCAAGATAATTTTCAAACGGGCGAAAAAAATTTCCTATCACATTTTATAAAAAAATACAAATCAATCAATTAAATGTTTTCCCATTTTCTAAACAACCTCCATTACATCCACAAAATTAAAATTCACTTTAGTTATTTATAAATTGAATAGAAAATTAATTCTAGAAAAAAAGTATCTATAGCATTATTTAAGGGGGTTCTCAAAGCCTGCTGCATGACGGATTAGTGTTTTACGTATTATATTATTATAAAAGTGCACATTTTATAAAATATATGTACTCAATCTATTTTTTGTTGTTGGAAGATTATTTTAATTTAGTAAATTTCAACTTTCAACATATATTCTAGACGTAAAATCAATTATGTTTGTATCAATTCGAAAAGACACGTTTACTCCCCGTGGTTTTAATAAATATAAATATAAGTATTTATTATAGAATACCATTTTTCAAAAATAAAAAAATATATTTAATAATTATCAAAACGTTAATTATAATTAACCAAATATATATTATAAAATGTTCTAATTATAGTCAAATTGAGTAGAGAACCACCTTAAATTAAACTAATTTTCCAAAAATTAAATTTATTCTATCAAAACGACAAAATTGCCTGAATTACGAAAAAAATAACAATAATATATTAAAATCTCCTATATCTGTCAAATGATCGCTGGAAAGAAACTTTAGGGAGTTGAGGAACGTTACTCATAAATATTGTTATTACGTATTATCCCCATTATTACCATTGTTACCGACTACCGATGGTATACGTACTGTCAGTGATGTCTGCTGAGTTAGCAAAAGATGGAAATATATAGTGACTATAAGTTAAATAAAGATGCCTTATTATTGACAGTCTGACAGTACATTCATACAATTAAAACATAACGTGAAAAATAAACACATTTACTATCAGAGTAATTTCAGTAATGTAAACTAGCTTGTTCGTGGATTTAAAGTTGAAAGAAGATGGAACGATGAGAGACGATTAAAAGTTTGAGTTAAACAGAGATTGAAATACACTTACACGGTTGCATCCATATACCATTTTATAAATTGTAGTAATAACGTATATACAATATTAGAAAACTGTCAGTATAAACAAATAACTAAACAATGAAGAAATAGAACTATAAAAAATATCATTGTTTATTATTAAGCAAAATTATCAGTAATTTTATAAACAATGAAAATTATTCAAGTAATTTAATTTCATGATTCTAATGAACCTTTGAGGTTATGTTGTGATATTTATTTACCTTTTATACAAGTTTCCAAATGTTTGACTGTGCAATAGGATAAATAATATTAATACAAAATTGATTGTACATACAATAGAACAAATAAAAATGAGTATAAAATTGGAAGTTCAGTGGTCCCCAGTTCACCCTAATAAATTTATTACTTGGGGTACAGAAATATGTTTGTATGAAGTTTTACAATTAAAAGAGAATTTAAGATCATCATGTAAGTTATCATTGTTATTAATAAAATACATTTACATAAATACAATAATTTATATTTATATAATTATATTCATATATATAAATATACAAAATAAACAATGTATTTCCTTATTATGAGTATAAAATAATTTAATTTTTAATAGTATATTAATATTAAACATTTAAATATAATTAATTACTTTACAGTTATAAAAATTTCTGAAACAACGGTTGCTCAACTATTAGCAACAAATACAAATAATCACTATATTAAATGTATAGACATTTATCCAAAAGCTGATCCAGATATATTATTAGCTATAGGGCAAGCTAATGGAAAAGTAGTTATTAGTTCTTTTGGTCCAACGACATATGATTCTATAGGTCTCCCAGGGAAAGAATTTGGTATAAAGATCATTTCTAATACTTATGTTTATTTTATTCTTTATTATATATAATTAATAAATAATAATTCAATTATAATATAGTTCCTAAACATGCTCGTCAATGCAACACTGTCTCTTGGAATCCAAATGACACAAATTTCCTAGCTGTTGGCTTAGATAAATATCGTACAGATCATTCTGTTCTTTTATGGGACATAGTAAGAAATTCAAATTCCGAACGATTACACCACCATAGTAATGCTCAATCTGATGTACGACCTGTTTCTGAAGCATGTGTGTCAGAAACAATACATTCTCTTGCATGGTTTAATAAAGAATCTAAATGTTTAGTTGCTGGTGTTAATAATAAACAATTGAAAATAATTGACTTTAGAGGTAATATAATATTAATATTTATTATATATGGAATAATATAAATTAATTATTAAATAAAATTTTATATATCCATGTATATATTAATACTATTACCATTTCAATGTAGATGTAACCAAAATTGTAAACACAACTCCAACGAAAGCAGTCTATAGTTTAGCTGTTAATCCTCATAATGATTATTATTTGATGTCTCATATCGATAATCAAATTACAATTTGGGATACTCGATACTTTGAAAAGCCAGTATTAACTTTACCTCAAACAAAACAAGTTACCAAAGTTTTATGGTGCCCTACTAGACATAATTTATTAGGTTCATTACAAAAAGACTCAGGTAGGAAAATAATTTTAAACGAAATATAAAATTATTATAATTATTTAAAAAAAATAATGTTTATAATATAAAATGAATTCACAGGAGCATTGCACCTACATGATATCCAACATTGTGGTTCTGGAATCACAGAAGATACAGAATCAGGGGCTTTAGAAAGAACAGTAGCTCCTCCATGGATCAATCCATCAAGTTTCTCATGGCATCCAACACATGTTAACAGATTATTGGCAATGTCACAAAATGGTATAAACTTTTATTTTTTATTTTATATTTTATTTTTTTTTTATTTTTTTTTTATATATTAAATATATTATATATTATATATTTTTTTTTATATATTAACTACTTCTTAACTAAGTTTATTTACTATTAAATATTATCTAAAATCATTAAATAATATATGTTTTATAATTACAGAAATTACAGATTATACAGTTTATGAGAGAATCACTTTAAATTGGTCAGCGCGTTCACATATTTCATGGAATCACGCATCAAAATGTTTCAAATTCATAAATAGCAATGATAATTTTTATAAATCTTTAAAAGATATCTCAATTCTAACCAAATCAAGAGCTTTAGCTGAATATGGCTTATTGGTAAATAACAATATATTATAAATATAAATAAATTTATTATAATAATATTTATTAACTATTTTGACATGTCATAATATAGAATGATTTATCCGATAATGGAGATTTAGCAGAAAATGAAACTTTAAAAAATCTTTGGCAGTGGTTGGGTCTAAGTCGTAAATTAGTAGAAGATGGAACTATTTCATATTCTGATAATAAACACCCAGGAATCAGGTTGGATAAATAATTTACAACATACATAATAAATAATTCAAGACATTTATTTATATAATTATCATTATATTTATACAAAATAAAACAATGATTTTAGAACTGTTTTAAAATTGGATAATCCAGCTAATTCTAATGGATTGCTTAAATCAGAATTAATACACAGACCATGGTCAGATATCGGATCAAATTATACAGCAAAAATATATAGGTAATTAATTAATGTATATACCTTATATACCTTACACACTATACTTTATTTTGCAATATATATATACTTATAGTGCATAGTATTTTTTCTGTTAAAATTATAATTTTTTTTATTATTGCATGAAATTAAATACAATATTTAAATTTATTGAAATAATTACATGTATAGTTAGTTAATAATTCCATGACTATAAATAAAATTCTATTATATTATGTTGACATCTTATTTACATAAATTGTTATTATAAAATAAGAAATCAATGATTTTTATTATTAAAGATCAGCTGATCGTGAAAAAGCTTTACAATTATGTGGTTGGCGATTTGATCGCGATATGAGTACTTCATATGGTAATTCTTTTTTGGAGAAACTTGAAAGAGAAGGCGAATACTCACGTGCAACTGCAATATCAGTATTCAACCTCTGCCTCAGACAAGCAATTGATATTCTTAATCGAGGAGCCAGCAAAATGGCACCTCAATCAAACTTGAATATCTTTGCAATGGCACTTTCAGGATTTTCTGAAGATAAAAGTAGCATGTGGCGTCAAATGTGCGTACAATCACGAACTCAATTATTGGATCCATATTTACGAGCAACTTTTGCATTCCTTACTGCAGAAAATGATTCATACGAAAATGTACTTGTAAGTATTAATTGAAAAAAAATTTACATTCTATGTAGTTGTTTAAATAACAAAATAGATTCAATTTAAAATTAAAGTTAAATAGAATGATTTAGAAAAAATAAATTATAGACTTGAATATAATTGTAATAAAAACAATGTAAACATTGTGGAACTACAGTTGTCAACTTAAATGTTTAATAAATTATTTTAATTTATCCCGTTTTTTTTTTTAATTTTAGAATGAAAGTGGAATGTCTGTAGAAGATAGAGTCGCCTTTGCATTAACATTTCTATCAGATGCTAAATTAAGTGAATATTTAAAAAGATTAACACAAACACTAATAGAAGATGGAAATCTTGCAGGATTTTTACTTACTGGTATGTAATTTGTAAATACTATTTTCAAATTGAGAATTTAATATCTTGTGTATTTATTAGTAATAATTATTTAATATAATACGCAAAATATTAAACAAATGTAACATATATTATAGTATATAAGTACATATTTTTACATTTTAAAGTGAAATATCAATCATTTATTAATATAATTTAATTGTAATAGAAAATCAATTATATTTATTAAATAATGACTATTTTTTATCTTGTGTTTTTGAGATACAAAACATGCGAGAAAATAAATAGGAGTAATGAAATAAGCAAAATGATTTTTTATATTATTTCTCCGATATTAATTCAATGGATTAAAATATCAAATGAATATTATTATATTTAATATTTTATGATTATAATCAAAAAGCAAAAACTGTAACTCTGGTGCAGCAGAACTGATTTTTTACCTTAAAAGAATACAATTAAGTACATCTAAAAAGATTAAACAATTTAATTTAAATAATATATAATTAATAATAAACTTTATAAATGTTTCAGTATTTATGTATATGTTTCATATAAATTATAGTACAAATTATTTTAATTAATATAGTTCATATATATAC
>JABFQC010007052.1:0-10343 GCA_022817085.1 Psilanteris sp. ZL-2020
GGTAAGTATGCGGTTACTTTAACAGTCTTTGCATTGTAACGGAAAGTCGAAATCGTGCAACGCTGTCACATTTATCGATTTGGTTTGACATATTGTGAAACTCTATATCTACGAGGTCGTACTTCGCCGAGTATAATTACCTCATGGCAACATTTAACGCGTCTATTATGCTCAAGTTCCGCAAACTCGCTTCAAGATTAATGAGCATCATTCAAGTACATTCAGGATCTACTCCAATCGCGCTCGTTTTAAATATCCTTGTCGATGATCATCCAAATTTTGTGCCTCGCTATAAAGTATAACTGAGTTCAAACAAAAAAAATTGAATGAACTTTATAAATGGTCGAACATTCACAAACTTCATTTTGTTTTCAAATATGTACTTTTTATCGCGATTCGGTATGACTATTCTCTTTCTTATAAACGTCGTTCTTTAATCACCGTATCTAGGGACTATATAAAATTGCAACCAGCAAAAATATTAATTTTCAAATATTGTAATAAAAACGGACAAAGAATAAATGGGATAAAAAAATATTCCTCGCGATATTTAATCACCTGCTTATTTATACCAGGATATGATGTCTAAGGATTATGCAGTTATTAAAAGAATAATTGACGTTGGCTAATATTGTTTTAACATCATTCTCATAGGGGTCCAACCAATGTTCGCCATCTTCAACAAACCCGAGTCGCTCGTGCGGACAAAAGGGTAGTTGAACAATGTCAGGGATAAACTATGTCCCACTGATGGGAGAAACGCGGATAATGTGGGAGACAAAAAAAAATTGAAGGGAGCGAACGCAACGACCGCCCTTATATTTAAATAGTGATATTTAAATGACTTGTCGCTTCACCGAGCCGTATTCATTATGCAGTCAATTTCTTGTTCCGAGGAAAGGAAGGCAAGATAAGAAAGAGCGGAAAGAGCATTTTACGGATCCACCTCGGGCTTGTGATAGATTCCCACATTTCAGGCGATCGCTTGTGCGATGGAAATTTTCTCAATATTATTATAATACAGTAACCATCGCCGCTCAAATATTACATGAATATTCAGAGTCGTCTAAGCTTTGATAGTTGGTTTAACACCTAACTTCACCACTTTCGATAATAAGCTTATTATAATACTTTTGAAATGCATATAAAAATCACACGAGTTCAAAGTTAATACCCGACGAAATGACAAAGAATGGATTTGGCATATCAAATTGTTTTACCCGCGAATGACGAGTTACCCAGCGTTAAGCATTTCACAATAGTCGGAATGAAGGGTGAGAGGAATGGTAAGCAACGGGCATATTGCTTTGGCACACGCACTATCTACCAACATGATAACACGTTTCTATATAAAGATGTCTACAAGATTGAATTTATAGAGTGCAATCGACTCAATCTTGTTTCAATATTCAATTGGTAACATGTTTAGTGTTTTAACATGTTTAATTTAAAACACATTTGCAGTTTTGGAAACAAAAATTAATGTTAAAAAAATATTAAAATTATAATTAATGTTAAACATTTGTATTGCATTATACGCAGTATACAATGATGATTCGTAGTTACAAGAACAATTTTATTTAACGAGTTATTTAAATGTTATTTTATTTAGTCAAAATTGTTCTTATTGTTATTTATAAATTAAATTAGAATGTACGTTTTTCTTTCATAATTACATTACTGTATTATTATTTTATTGTTTTATAATGTATTCTTTAATTAGTGTATATTTTTTCTATTATAAATACACTTATATAATAGGTGTAAAGTTGTTAATATATACAAATAAATTGATATGGATTTTATTGGTTTCGTTTGGAATTCAGATTTTATAAAAAATTTGAATGTTTACAGAAATTTATTATTTATTTTGTTATTGTTGGACATCCGTTTATAAATATATCTAAAAACCAAATTGTATCCATTTATTTTTAATAAAAATTAATATATTCTTAAATATTAATGATGCACGGAGAAAAATGTATATATGGTACAAATAAAATTTATATTTAAATAAATGTTTTACTGGATTAGTCAAACATTTATCCAAATTAAAATAACGTTTACCAGTGCCATCTAAACATTTTTTCAGTGTGTGTATTATTTTAGTTTTAATCTCGCATATAAATAAGAGAAAATATTTTAAAAGCTCAAAAATCAATATTTGAAACATATATTCACATATTTATATACAATTAGTAAAGCCAATATAAATGCTTCTTTATTATATTTATCAAGTGAAAATATTAGGCTATAAATTTACGCATATAAAATATAAGATAACCAATATAATTCCAAAAAACAGCATAACTAATATAACCTACAATATAAACAAAAGAACCTTCAGGTAATTACATTTAAGTAACCTGTATATTACCTGTAACGATCCACAATTTTAAATAAGCTGAACAAAGTAAATGTAAAAATTTATAATATTTATTAAGATTGTAATAGGTAAATGAAATCATCATGACTTTCTATGAGAAAACAAGATGTAACGATGTGTAGTACACGAGGACCGCAAAATCAGTATATTAAGTAAGTCAACGACCAGCTACTCAAGGGATGTCAAATTATCGTCTAGTAACATCCAACGGGTAATAATTACCACTACCTTTCTTGTACGTCTATCCAACCGACTGTTCAATTTATCTTTAGACGTCTTATCTACTTGACAACACTTTTCAAAACGAAATTACGTGGACACAGTCTTATCAAGTCGCGCGATCTTAATTTCCCGTTTAAGCTCTGAAACATTGATAGGGAAATGCATTAATATTACCGAATATTAACTCGACTGATCTGCCGTAACCTCATTTTAACTGAACTGATTTTAAAAATTGAATCACGTTGGACAGTCATCAATTAAATCTAATTATAATACTGAAATAACCGTTTTCCTAGTCAAACATTTCTTATCACCGAAAAATTCAATTACGTATCTGTCATCTTTGGCAAGACTAAGTTATAATTTCTGGTAATACAGCATCTGACATAAAAAGCATATATAATATTGAATGCAAAATAAGATATAATTATTTTGCGTATTATAATTTCGAAAGAAATATACACCACGCCACTTCGATTATACAATATAATTCTGAATTAAATTTCTCCGAAAAGTATGTATAGGGAAAATAATACAGTTCGTCGCATATACATTTTGAAAACCTAAGTATATGCGGGATGGTAATCCGATGCTAGATCTTATGTTGCCCCACAGTATTATTATTATTATTATTATTATTACATTAGCACTATATTTCAGATACATTTTTTCAATTTAATCAGGGTTAACTGTAAATGAAATCTTTTCTTAAATCCTTCAAAATGTTTTGTTTTTTTTTCATTTAATGAAATTATAAAATAACAAAATATATTTAAATGAAAGAAACAAAAGTATGTCTTAAATTGTTCTACATGGAAAAAATGTCTGTTATATACTTTTCAATTAATTGTTCATCAAATTGATTGATTGCAACTTTTTTATATCTCTACATATAATATAACAATCATACTGATAGTAGTAATAATTCGAGAATAAAATTAATAATAATAATAAATGTTTTAATTAAACAAACTGGCGATTATAATTTCGCATTGTTCCGACTTAGTTAATAGATAACGTTATCTGGATATCATTTGCGCGATGAAGCAAGATTAAAGGTGTGCAAATGCATGTAGCTTCTTTTTGTTGAAACGCTACTACGAAAGCCTTGGCATTACATTGACGAAATGAAGGGATGTTCGAGCTGTGCGAAGTCTAGATCTCGAGTATCGCCGAGGGAAAACGTTCAAGACAGTCAGATGAAGCGACACTCCGAGTCATGTTTGCAATTCGAACCGACGCGCGGCACGCAATCTACATCTTAAGCAGTCCGTTAGCACCGCACGAGCACGAGCGGCTTCTGGAATTAAACGTCCAATTGCGAAAACTACACGAAAATTAAACCCTGAAAAAATCAACAATCATATCAATTACTTGCGATATACGCGAACGACGGCACAACTTTAATTTTGCGATGCGCGACACTCTGTATGCTAATCCTAGTTTTAGTTAGGGCGTAATCCGACTTCTTTTGCGATAAGGTCCGGAGATTAAGAAGAGCTGCCGGAATTCTAGTTTATTGCTGTTGCGATGTTAAAGACTAATTCGTTTCGTTTGGTTAGATTTTTTCGTTATCTATGCCGAAGTGGTTTTGCTTTGAACTTTTTAGTCCGAGGTGATTACTTTAAACTGAACATGATAATAGATCGCTTTGTTCAAGTCATGTTTTGGAAATCAATTTATCGTGTAACGTGGTTGTTGTGAGTATAGGCACGTTACGTCTTTATTTTCGCAAATTTCAAATTTTTCCAAATAATGAATAAACGATACAATGTGGCGCATTTTCAATTTTTATTTTCATCTAAATTTGCGTATTCTAACTCTATTGCGTAATACTTTTTATTTGAATAATAAACGTTATTGTTATTAAAAACGCCACTCATACATTGATATAACAAGTTCAAAATTTCAACTTATTTCGAATGAATCCAAATTGGTTCACACTTTTAAATTATAATCAATACTTCCTGATCGCGTGTTTAATTATTAAAATTCGGAGATGAACTGGTTCTATTTTTGAAGCGAGTTTTTCCAACAAACTTTCTAGAATCTAATGCCATCAATTTCATAAATTTAACTCGAGAAAATTTGAAATTAACTTGTGCTTGTATGCTTAATAATATTTTCCCAAAGTCCCTGTAGATATTTTACTGACGTGTTTTTAATTATTCATAATAACTTTATTAATGATGACGAACAATTAATTAAGATGTCATTTTAATATGCACCAAATATAACCGAGTTAAACAAAAATAATCGTCCGTTAAATAATTATAACTTAGTAATAAAAATGCAATACACGTTTTACATAAAGTTAAAAAGAATTAATCGGCAAAATTACCATTTTTCACAATTGATTTGTATCAATTAAAATAATAAGTTGCAATACATAATCGCATATAATCAATCATCAATGATTACATCTGTTTTCTACAAATCTTGATCGTTGTAATACATTTTTAAACGTATTCTATTAAAATATCTTTAATAATATTCCGAGATACAAAAATTACTCAATAATAGAATATCCTGAAATGAATGTATAAAACCTTTTAAATTCCAAACATAATAATTTATATAAATATGAAATCAATATAAGAATTTACCCGTGCTTGTGTATTTCCGTGTAATAGCAATAATATACTTGGGAATTGTAAAATTTCTGATAAAGAATAATGCAAAAGGGAATTATATTTTCCTAAATAATAGACAATGAGTTTATTTCTATGGATCTGACTGATGATACGTATGGCAAATGAATTATCGTACGTTATAATACCGTTCGTAGATTTTACTGTTTGATTCGTTTACTTTATATATAGCCTTTATTACCTTGTTTTCATTTTTATTACATTCCTATGAAAGTTATGTTATCAATTTTCTGCAGAAAGTGTTTCGCGTTCAATAACTTATTTCCGAGTATATATACAATATAAATGCAAGATAGTCAATTCTCAAAAGGAACTGTTGAAATAGGTCATACAGTTAGCAGAAGGAAAAAAAAAAGTGTAACCCGTGTAAAAAGAGCTACAACTTATCCGAGAAGTCGAAAACGTTTCATACACAAAAAGAAGCTGCTTTAACGTTTATTTTGTCGCATGAGAACTACTAGAGTTTCGACCTTATTTAGATTAAACAGGTAACACTCTCCTGGACATGTCGAAGAGCTTCAAAACTATTCAGCTCTTCATCTAACGTCGTTCCCGCAGCAGCCAGCTAGGCCAGCATTCGCTTGCCCGAAGCACAGAAGCCATTTTACTTTCGTAGCTGTTTAAGCTTTTGCCCGCGGGCGTCGTCGAAGCACAAGATTACTTCGATATTGTTTGGAACAAAGGATTTAACGGCCAACTTTATAGATGCCACTGGCGAAGACGCCAATAAAGTCGTCAACAAAATGGCTAGAAATGTTGAGCGCTTCCGCCGATTGAAAAACAGATGACAGATGACCGAGCTTCACTTCTCTTGCGAGGATCTGGATTTATAACCTCTGTTTATGAGCTTTTCGCTCGGATATGTTTACTTAATGTTAGCTCAATGTGAGAGTTTCGTCGATAAGCACACTGCGCTTTTTATCTATAAATTATACCTAAATGCACTGTAACATTTATTTAGTTCAAAAATCTGACTGTTAACCGTTACTGCGAATTATCTTACTGTTACGTATATGGAATAGGCAAATTGTGCTTTATGATTTATTTTTATGTATTCTATATCTAAGTTAATGCGTGCGCTTAAAAAGAGACAATAAAATGAATAATTGGTAAATAAAAAGTTTACAAAAATTGACACGGTTGCGCGAAGATCGAGAAATTAAAGGGATTTAATTTTGATGACTAAAATATTTTGTAATAAAAGGGAACGCTGTTTAAAGTTCTAATTTGTAGATAAGGACAGATAATCTGGGAACTTTTTAATTTTGTTTGAATAATAGTGAAATAAATTTTATATTAATTTTTCTTAATTATTTAAAATTAAATTTAAAAGGGTATGCGATGAAATAACATTTGATTTTTTTTTAATACTGTTAAGTTGCAGATTCGTACGGAGCGAATGTGTTCAGAACAATATGTACGGATAAATTTATACTGGAAATAATTGAATAAAGCAACGTCCAGCTTTGTATTAAATAGCCAAATGAATACCGAAACTTATTATATAATACATATTTAAAAATCATACGAATATTGAAATGATAACAATAAGAAAATAATGAACCGATAAGAGTACTCTCAGTGTCATAAATCAAAAAATTTTCATTTAATATTTTTTACAAAGAATCTTCAAAAACGTTGAGTTGGAGATTGAAAGATGCTTTTAATAGAATTCCTGGTGAAATGAGAGTGTCACGTTATACGAAAACGGTCACTTGTCGACAAGAAGAGTTTCAATTTCAATGGTGACTACAATTTCACTGTCCGTAGAAGAAACCTATATTCAAAAAATCAATTAAATGGAATGACTTTAAACATCCTTATTAATAAACGAAAAGAGATAAAAAATGCGCAGCAAATTTACTAAAACCGAAAACTTAGTCCTAAGCATTGAAAATAAATGCATTAAAATAAAAAGCAAGACTAAATTAAATTTGTATAAATCTAAAAATACAAGATTCATGTATTCCGAACAGGTTTAAAACCCCGTGTTATTCATCATCTTGTGTACAAGCAGCAAAAGTTTTATGAATAATGGCAATGGCAAGACTATCGGTAAAAATTCGCATACAGCTGAGTTTAGTTCCATAAGCGATCAGTTATTATAACAGTTATCACCTTCCATCGTAAATAATATATTACTCAACGATAGCGACGATGGAAAAATTCAATTTTCTTATATAACCATAAAAATGTCACGCAAAGATTAATACCCAAGTTCAATATTAAATTTAATTATTTGTTAACGTATTAAACCACAACGTACTTTCCTCGCGGATGCGTATAATTACGTTCGTAATATTATTATTTTTCATCGATTGCGCAAACATTTTAGAACGACGCTCGAATCTGCATTTCGGGAGCAAATTGGTGCGCACGAGGACCCATTACGTCCGGTCAAAATAATTTACTCTTTTCACCAAAATCTGTCCTTTCAGTCTAAATATTTATTTAAGGTCCTGAACGATAGGTGCTACATTTATTGATGCGCCGTTCCTCAAGTTCGTGTTTTTCCTTCTTTCCTTCTTTCAGCATCTTCTGCTTCATTCTCGCGTGCTTTCATCTTCTTCTTTCAATCCGCTTTCCAAGTTAAATACATTTTTTAACCGAAATATAGTTAGTCTTCTCTTTCAGGAATGGGTTTAAGTAAAACGCTTTTGTGCGCTGCGCTTAATGACTTTGACGATAAATGAAAGGACCGCGTGTAATCGCAGGTTGTAACCTACATAGCCCGGGCTTTCGAGCTTGCCGAGCTTGCTAAACTTTCGTTTCGGCTTTTATTCTAATCTAATTCGATTCTGGCTTTCTTTCTCTCGGTAAACTCAGCCCCGCTCTCGAGTTTCTTAACACGGTTTCATTAAGTTGGATAACGATCGAGACATTAATCTCCTGACGTTTCCGGCAGTTTGAATTCCGTCTTGGATAGGGCGAAAAAGAGTCGCGCGACGAACTACCATCTTAACTCATTTAACTAATTTATTTGGCTGTCATGATTTTTGTAACTGAAATCTCGCGCCCATCAAAATTCGTGCACTGCAATTTATGCCCGTCCAATGTTACATTATTTTGGCTCTCCGTCACTCCGTCTTTATCAAATACGTGCTTCGTGTGTAAAAGGTTCAATAATGATTACGTTATGGTCTCATTTAATTTCGAATTTCAATAAATACTGGCAAATCAACGACAAACATTTTGTACAGTTTTTAAATACGCGTATGTGCACGTGAATGTTGCATTGCTGTTTAAATAATCCGAAAATACAAATTTCTGTCAAAAGTACATAACAGAGATAGTTTAAAACAAACTGTTGCATCGAAACCCTTTGAAAGTCAAATTACTGAAAAATTAATACGTAATTTGTTGATAATTCATCAATATTAATGCACCGGTATATATATTCATTCAGTTTATTATAAAATTACTTTTGCTTCGCCTCTATTGCAGTTGCGCGTTCGAACTGAAATACGAAATCATTAGTCAAACCATTAGCGCGTCGATAAGAAATTACAATCGCAAAGACGACTGGGCGTAAATGCAGGACGCGAGCTGTGATTAGATATTCGTAAACTGAAACCATGCCAAGTGAAATTAGCGAAACCGAAGCGGTATTAACGAGATATATAGCGCGAGATCAAAAATGAGCTCGCAAAATCGAGGCGTTAAGATATATATAACCGCAAAATAGACTGGCAATCCAATAATTTATTGTCCATATCATTATTGATAATGCATCATTCGTGCATTGTTCGTGCTTTAAATTTGTAAACTTGTCTGCGCTCTTTGAGTAACACAAGAACCGAGGCACAACGACGGTGTTAAAACTAGAAAACATTTCTTTAATTGCGCGTTTTTTGTGATTCAAGTGTGAAAGCGAAATCTGAATGGAAACAAAGTGTTCATTCATGATCTTTAACGGACAATGCCCGACAAGTTTGAAACGTTGAATGAAAATTACAACAGAGCAATTATTATGAGATAAACGGTCGAAGGTTTTGCGTGACGCTCGCTCGGCAACAAATAGTCGAAAGAAGCCGGCTTCGTTGATTATTCCGTTGCGTTAATGGCCAACTCGGCGAAATAGTAATTACGAAATTGGCGCACCGTCCGGTTGTAAACTTCAGGCCAACTTCTCGCGGAAGGAGCTTTCTTAGTGTCAAGAAAAAAGTTGTCGGGTTTTCAATTTGCAGAAACTGATCACTTAGTGAAACGTGACTGTTCACATGCTGAATCGGGTCCGCCTGTTTCGTACCAGCGAGCGTCGTTATAGTCGTAAATGGGATTGTTTTGGCGACTAATTGGATTCGCGTTGTCACTCCAGCGATGTTTACGCCCGAAAAATGGATTATCCAGTCCGAATGCCAAATTTTAATAGCGTACATGAAAATCGCGTTGTCCGCCTTGCTCGAGTGTTACCCCATTAAATCCAATTTAATTCACGTACTAACTAATCGCATTTTTTCACAACAACTTTGACCTATTCTGTTTTATTGATTAAATGAAAAACAAAGTTGAATTATTCTAACATCTATCAAATCGTAGATAATAAAAACTCATTAGAGCGAGGGTTATGCTATTAAACTTGTTTTACTGCCAATACACCTTTTAACAATTTTCAATAAAAATTCTACTTTTTTGGAATAATTGTTGTTTTATTATAATTATCTTTATATTCTCCAACTAAGATTATATTATTTTAACAAACAGTTGTAATGAAACTATAAAATATTAACTACCTTAATTAACTTTTGCAACCAGTATAACTTTTACTTGGAAAATAATAATATTTGAGCGAAATTTTTTCATTCGCGAAACTTTCAATGAATATCGCTATCTAATTATACTTTGCGAATACAAATCGACGTAAATAAATGGTTTAGTTATTAATTTTGAAGCAGAAAAATCTATAAAATTAATTGGCTAATTATAGCAAATTGCTTCATCATTTAACTCAATCGGCATGAATCGTCTTTAATCGTTTTAATCTGTGCAACGTGGGAGCATTGACTATATGTTATTTGTGTTTACAATTGAAAAGCATTGACGGACGCGCACTATCACATTTGTAGATGAATAGAGAATAGAGT
>JABFQC010007053.1:0-10342 GCA_022817085.1 Psilanteris sp. ZL-2020
TATATACACTGAGAAAAATTTCTGTTAAAAATGACTGTGCCAAAACGGTATTCTGATGCGATGTTTGTCAACACTTAAAAATTACCCCTAAATATCGTAAACATTGTTTCGATTTGCCTATATTTTGTCTGTACTTTAACGGTAATTATTCTTTGTTGACAAACATCGCATCGAAGTACTGTTTTGGCACGGTAATTTTTAACAGAAACTTTTCTCAGTGTACGCGTCCTAATATCGTAAAAAATTATACACGTTTTACACTAAACTTAAGTGACATAAGAAAATATCAAAATATGACAAAATAAAAAATTTATAAAATTTACTTGTTTACCATATACAATTTATAATATACGAAATGAAAAAAGAAGTTGTCTTTCTATTCTATTATAACAAAAAAAATTTTTGATTTTGTTTAAAACGCTTCAGTTTCATAAAAAATCATTACAGTTTGTTTACAATTCATATAAAATAAACTGCAAAATATTTTAACGCTTTATTTATCGTTATGTTTATAAGACGTCTAAAATTTAAATAAACGTATCGCTTTTGTTTAGCCGATGAACACGTTAAAATTTATAAAATTGAAATTTATTTATTGGCAACAAAATTCGATACATTACTGTAATGAATTTACAATTCGAATATACATCGGAATTGATTATTCACTTGTTGAGAATTCCAAGCAACGAATAAAATTGAAATACTTTATTTACGACTGAATGACTATATAAACAAAATCACTTACTGAAACTAAACTTAACTCTTCACTGGTCGACAGAAGAGATCCCCAAACGACAAATTTAATATACAACAAAGACACTAAACAAAGCGCGATCAATGTCCCCGTCGTCGTATTTGTCAATACGACCTCGTTTTCGGAACAATTCAAAAAGCACCGCAACATTTTTTTCTTCGCGTTTAACAATCATTTTTAATCAATTAAAAAAACAAAGGTATACACTTTATCACCAAAATTAAAACAGAACACAGAAAAAAGTAGTGTTGTCTGAAACAGTGAATCTATCAACGGTAAATATAATAATCAAAATCTGTCAATAATGTTGTCAACCTTTAACCTTAAATTAACTTATTCAACAACTTTATTGTCAACGTATGACAACCAGATCGCTTGTTCGTATATTAATACTTTTGGTGACTAAGTTAGTGAAAGATTGACTAAATGTGACAAACTTTTTTTTCTGTGAAGTTAAAACTAAATCACTAAATGTATTTATTTCGAATCAATTAATTACGCAAATATAAACAAATCATTCTTCATCAACATTCCCGCTTTTGAATCAAATATCAGCATCGAAATCAAACTAGCAATTTTGTATAAAAAAAAAGAGAAAAAAAAACATAAAACGTCTACTTATATACAAAACAAAATATACGAATAAAGCGCGACCGAATGCGCACAGAAATGATATAGTTGAATTAAATAAATTATTTTGTTAAGCGTATTTTGTCAATTTATACACGGAAAGAAAAAAAGTATTAAAAATTACTCATAAAATATCAATTGTGTGACAGAAGTGTTGTATTTTGAAATAATCCATAAAACTGCAGCCTTTTTGACTAAAATATATGCAATACTTACTAATTTTTAAGTATAATTTAAAAAAAGAACACTCCTGTCACACATTTAATATCTTGCTAGTAATTTTTAATACAATGTTTCTTTCCGTGTATGTGAAGTACATGAGTTGAATAAAATATTTCGTAAATATTTACACTTTTACTGAGTCGTTTAATATGCTTTTTCAAAATTAGCGTGTTGATTCAAACATAAAAAACATCAACGATATGACAAAATGATCGAAGTTGAATCATATTTTGTTGATCCTACAAAACTATTTATTATTATTAAATAACAACAAACTGTATGTTGAACGAAACAAAATTTGATTGTGTCCACAAAATATTTCTGTGCGTGCATATTTTCACCGAATGCAAATTATAACGAACACCAACCGGCAGATAAGACCTTACTTTATCACTTCCGAAAAGGTTCCGTGAATCACCCGCGCCATACAAACGAATAATAATGAATCCTTAACGGCGCAATTACCTCATTCGCGCGATTCCAGATACGCGAAGTGACAATTGACACCATAAAACAAAACGCACACAACGCCGTTAAGCGCCATTTGCCTCTCATTCCCGAAACGTTTCGTCCACCTGAAGGCCGCCATAACCCGGCGTCCGCGCGGCCCATAGAAACCGATTCACCCAATCGACCGCATAACTACCCTCGTCAAGCAGGCGGCCAAGCCTACGCTGAACAAACGCAGAACGCGGCCATTAGCATAAACTAATACGCGCTGGCGCAATGAAAAGGCCTTTTTACGCCGATATAATCGCCTAAAATAATTCAGAGTATTTAAAACGCAATTCCAACAATGTTACAGCGAGCGAGCGTCAAGTTGTCAGCACTGTCTTTGGCATGTTGCACGGCGCATGGGCGACTCGAGCGAGGTTAATTCATTGGATTACCATAATCGCAGCATGAAGTTATAATACGAAAGCCTGTAAAATTACACGCGGCATGGCTCGATGCGGTCATTTTTATTGAAATTGCCGTTATCGGGGTTCGTGGAGAGCGTTACATCAATTCTTCGTTGTAACTCGGTGTGTGGTACTCGCGCGGGTTTTATAAGCACCGGGTTGGCCAGGCGAAAGAATACGCCACGCCGAAAGAGAGACCCGCTGACGCAAGTCGGCGCGGACTCTCAAGGCGGATAATATTGACGGAATAATTACGGCAAATTGGTTGCCCTGCTATAATTGCCCGCGTTAGCGCATGAGCGAGCAGCGCCGCTCTTTCGTAATGTCCCTCGGCTTTCTTTCGCCACTTTTTCATCCCATTTTTGCTAATAATTCAGTTTTATACGCGTTTCCGCGGAAAACGCCAGTATTTGCTTGTTCGAGAGAAAGAAAGACCGAGCAGAAAAAAGAAAAGAAAAAACGATGAGAAAAGGAAAGGGAAAAAAAGCGCGCGGCCAATTTGCGCGAATGTTTCTCGAATCTTTGTAATCGTTCCCAGTATTTATTGCGAGACGGCGTTTGCAAATGCAAAGAAATGGCGTCTTTGTTGATCGAGGTGGCCGCGCGCTTTAAAAGGGAGTATTCGGTTCGCCGGCGATCCGAGCGCGTTTTCATCAAAAACGGCGTCGAACGCGAGCGTCGTCCCTCTTGCTACGCCACTGTTCCTCCGAAGTCATTTTTTTTTCTTTTCTTTTATTTGTTAGTGGCTTTTGAACTAACACGAAAGCAGCCAACTTTTACGGGGTTTCCGCTCTCGTGTAACGTACACACGCGCAATTGTAATTTGTACATAATCAACTACGATGTCTGCATCGTTGTAGAAAGGAACGTGCGGCTGTTATGGTTAACGCTCTCGAGGCGACTTAATCGCGACTGTTTTCTTTGTTGCTTCACGCGTTTACCAATTTTCTCTATGTTGAATTTCTAATAAGCATAATTCATTGATTTTGCATTACATTATTAAGTAGATTGAAATCCCTGCTAAAAAACATATAGTATACACTGAAAAAAATAATCGTACAAATTTGAACGAAGTAGATAATAAAAGCAGGAAAAGTGAGCAGAAATGTAAATAAAAATTAGACGATAACATTGTTTTTATCATTTGGTGATATTTGACATACTTTTAGAATTTTCTAACCATAATTTACCACATTAGTTACATTTTGCCCATTTTTCCTACTACTATTATCTAGTTTGGTAAAGTTTGTCAGATTATTTTTTTCAGTGCACGTATCTTATTTAAGACACAAAGCGACTTAATTACGACGCCCAAGTGTCTTAATCTAATGCAAAATACTTTATATTAAGACAGCTAATGACTTAAATAAGTCGCTTTGTGTCTTAAAATTCTAACACCTAAGAAACTTTTTTTAGCAGTGATTTATTTCGAAAATAGTACAAACTTGAATTAAAAAAATTATTTATTTTCCAGTATTACAAAATTCAAATAAAAGTTCATTAAATTGGTTTTCATTATCACGTCATCAACAGTCACTCGCCATATCTTCCCTTAATTTCTAAGAACCGTTCTCGGGTCTCGCAATGATTTTCGCGAATCACAAAACTCGAAGGCCCCGCGCGCTTTCTCCGCATTAATCACGACGCTGAAAAGATTCACCAACTCGCACCAAATACTTTCCTCCGACGATCCCGTGTTTTTGGCGTAACAAGTAAATCGAATCGAAAGTATTGGCCGGCACAAAGGGTGCGAGGAGAAAGTGCGCCGCGTCGCGCGTACAGAGAGAGAACGTTCGTGGAAGCGGGCAGAAGAAAAAGGGATCCCTTCGCGATGATGAAAAAAAAGAAAGTGTAAACGACGAGTGGGTTATAAACCAAACCGTCGATAGCTTTCTAAGTTTTGTAAAACGAAACTTTTCCCCGTAATTCAAGAGCGCGCGGCGGGTTTCGGCGGCCGCGGCGAACGGCACCCGAGGACGGCTTCGTTTCGTCGAAGCGAAATAATTATGATTCGCGCGAAACCACTGGACGAGCTCCTGCGCGGCGTACATCGTGGCAGTCCGGCGCGCACAAAGTAAAGACGTGCGGAAATTTCGTAAAAAGGCTCGTTTCATGCGCTTAGCGATCCGGCGAACGAAAACGCATACAAATCGATGGCCAAACGGCCGTTTAAAAATCCACGGATACAGGCGGCTATTTTCATGCGATTCACGCGGTTTGAATCACCCGGACTCGTATCCTCTGACGTACAACGCGAACGGTCTGCTCGCATACGACGATATTCGTCTAATCCGTCCAGACACGAGTTCGCGCGCGCAAATTCGCCGGTTCGCAGGAGCGCGCCCTCCAAAGCCACCCGAATCCCGCGCGAGTTTTCGGAATCGCCGAACCCCCTTGAGCCATCTGTTGTCTTTCCGAGAACTTTCGTAATAAACGCGACACTTTCGTAACGCGTAATTCAAGGATTCAAAAGCCGCGCGCGCTAAGCAGAAACGCTCGTGTAACGACGCTTCCAGAAATCCACGCCATTGAAAAGTCGACGTTTCAGCGAGTGGGAAAAGAAGAAGAAGAAGAAGAAGAAAAAAAAAACGTGCACATCATCGGTGAGTCACGTTTGGTTACGATCGGCGCGGGCGGACTTTCAAAAGGGGACAAATTTGGGACAGAAATTTTATTTTGTTTGGGGGGGGGGGGCGAAGCAGAGAATATAAAAGAATGTAACAAGCACTTAATGCATGATTTATTAACTCCTAGAACAGACTTTAACACCACTGGCATCAATTTAAATCCAATTTTTATTACGGCCATTATTACCTCAATAAAACATTTTAAATACCTTGTAGGAGATCGTACCAGCGTCCGTCTCTGTCGCGCGCGCAATAAAACAGTACTGACCTATGAAAATTTGAGCAGGGTGTTCTCATCCGATTTGAATATTGAGTTTCATAAGCGCGGCGCCGGCAATTGCTCGGGCGTTTCGAAAATCGAAAATCGGGGAGACGAGCCGGTTCAAATGTTACGATAGGTTCGGCACGCGACAGTAGGGTACATGGTTGCTGCCGTATGACCATAAAATAAGCGTTTAGGGTGGCGCAGGCGGAGGAAACCTGGCAGCACATAAACACTTATATAACGGCAATTAAACTGCTTTTAAGGCCCATAAAATTGTAGTTTCAATAATCTCGGTGACAACACGAGCGATTCTGACCTGCTCCGCGTTTGCTTTCGAGGTTTCTTTGTGCGGATTCTTCGAGGAAGGAAGACAACCGACGACGAGGCCTTGACGATAGTTGCGTGTGTTACGCGCGGCGCTGCGGTTGCGTCCATAACGTTATCCAACATTGTCGTGCGCGCCAACAATAAAGCCGAGAAATCCTGGCGCGATGGCTGCTCCTGATGGCGGATGACCGGTCGACGACGTTGATGCGAAAAAGTTGGCGCGCAACTTTGTGCCAGCGCCGTAGCGGAGAACCGTTTCGCGTCCATTTTTCCGCGTTATTATCTCGGTTGGCAACGTCCCCGCGGCGAACCCGACCTCGCCTTCTGTATGTATATATGTACATATATATATGTATATCCGTTGTTCGGAGTTTGTCAAAATTATATCCGCCGATAGCGATGTTGACGTCGACAAGGAATTCCTCTTTCGTGCTGATAAAAATTTTGTTTGCGCGGATTGGCGGATTGTGCGGCAATTCGGCCATTCGCGGAAATTGCCGATCCCGGGCGATGCAACGCCCGCTCCGCCGAGGATCGTCGCGGGATTGACGAAAACAATGCATAAAACAGCGTTTCCGTTGATTCAAAAAGTACGGCCGCGCGATACGGCGCCGAGTGCTAACGAAGAAAGTTGAAATTGACTTTGCCGGTCGGGTATTATTTACGCCGCGGCTGGATGAAGCGTGGTCCAGTCGTGTAAACAATCGTTACCTTTTCGAGCAATAAACGATGCGGCGGATCAACGCCAAAGCGGACGAGAATGAAAGTTTATTGACGGATATAGTTTTGCGTAAACTAATTACTTTTTTGCGGCTGTTTAATCCGCGTTGTCCGCATTTTTTGTTGTACGATATTCTTTTTATTCGCACGCAGCAATACGAGTTATTTATTTGGAAGTGCAGGATTTAGTTGATAGAAACTAATTTCCCTTTTTCCTCAACACGAGTCGCGTTTATTGTAAATAATTTTACGCCCGTCCGTACTTTATTGCAGAAATACGAAACGAAGCTGGTAACTGCAAAAGCGATTGCATTAAATCATTCACGGACGAATGTTGAAAAATATTTTTTTGAATATTGCGTTTCGACGAAGGGTGGAGAGTGGAAATGCAAACTCGGAGGAGGACTCGGTAGGGTGGGTTAGGAGGATAAAATGGGATAATAGTAACGCTGCAGGACGTAGCAGCCATCATCGAATGCTAATGAGGGTTTGGTGGGCTTTTGGGGTGCCGGATTCGAGTATAGAGAGCAGTATTAGCAATCAGGTTGATTATAAATTATGTATTATCTTATGCGAGCCCACGTACACCCCGAATTCAACGAGACGTCCATTTTTGTTAACCAAGCAAACCTTCCAATGGGAAAGGGACTCCTTCGTCAATCACAATTAAAGTAATTCTTTGCCACGTGGTACTTTAATTAAAGCGCGGAACGGACATGTATATATGCAAAACAAAATGGCGGTCGGGCATTTCAAATCGCGGAATTTCGATGCGCTGGTGTTTTTGTTATGGAGCAATATTGGATGGCGTTTTAAATGTCAGATTAAACAAAAATTCGGGAATAATATAAATGTGGGTGATTCGCTTTTTCCGGACGCGGTTTTCAAAATCTTATTTCAGCGCGTAAGAATTGAAACTTCGAGGCATAGAAAATGGTTTTGTAGTCAATAAATAATTCGAACGCGCAGAGAGCAGTAAACGCAAGTGCACGTTTTGCTCGGCAGATAGCGTTGCGAAAATTTGCAACCGATTATTGAATCGTGATTTGCGTTTGAAGGAATGTCCGTATTAATGAGCGCGTGAAATAATTTTGATGAAATGAAACGAGTCGTTGAAGCGCGCGGGATGCGGGTGAGGAAAGAAAAGGAAAGGAGCGTTTGAGTAATTGCAAATGAGGAAAAAGGAAAACTATGATTTGAGACGTGGGAAATAAGAAAAAGCTAATCGGAATAATACATCGCGACTACTTTACAGTCCTGGATCGCGATAAAAATGGAAAGTATCATTATGCAAATTGTATTTAAGCTTGTATTATCCAATATGATACAAAATTGTGTGCAAACTGCACTTTTGTTTTCCGTCGTTAAATGGAACATTACGTTCGACTGATTTGAAGCGCAAATAAAGTCCGTAAATTAGAAAATACATCGATGATTTGTCATTTTAACAACCGAATAAATCCATAAAGTTGTGGGCTTTCTAATAATCCAGTTAATATAAATGTATCTGCGTAATATAAATAATGTATTAATTATAGAATATGATAAAAAAATACTTCGGAAGATCTGCTGAAAAGTTTCAGTTACACTATAGTATCATAACCGCCAAATTCAGTTAAATTAACTGTGAAATTCAGTTTTGATTAAATTAACTATTATTTTAAGTGGTAACGCGACCAATAATAACATTTTTAAATGAAACAATTGATATATTCATTAAAATTGACATGAATTTGTTAATTCAGTTACTGAAAACTCAGTTAAATTTACTGAATATACTATAGTTTCTCTGAGTGTATATAATCCCGTTAAGATATACGAAACAAATATGACATCCACGCTTACCTTACATTCGCGTTTAATCAATTAAAAGTTTATGCGCTCCACTTTAAATATGTTCGTTTAGTCTTTTCGGCCACCCGAATTTATCGTCAAACGAATAAAAAGCCTACCGCGATATGCCCGCGGTTTTTTAACGCGCTTTCAGTCCACGTTATAATTTCGCTTTTCCTTCGTCAACAACTCCCACTTATTTACCCGTCCGTACAACGTGTCTGGCGTAAGAAGCCATTCGCGAACGAGACACGCAAATGTAAACCTGAAATCATTTTGGAATGCTTCTGCTTTATATCCGCTCCTTGTTATCGACAGTTTGAGGCTCATTTTTTCCCTCAAATCTGTATCGAAAGCCTGCGCGGAGCTTTTAACGACTTCTTGTTTTACAGTAAAACGCTAACGAGATTCTTGATGAATCGATAAACTCATTTATGTGTATATATATATATATATATATATATATATACATTGAACATTTCACGCCTTGTTCTACTTATAAATATTTACGGGGGCACAACTCTTGTTTCTTTATATGCGGAGCGTTCCTTTTTATATTTCCAGCTTAATAAATTGAGATAAATAATTCATCCGCGATCGGATTTTTAATTCATACTCAATTTATGTCCACCAAAAGAAAGAATTCTGCAACGTTTACAATACCCTATGAGAACTGCAAAATCGCCATCATTGATCGCACACATTTATATAAATGTTCGATTAATTTACGACGAGTGTAATACATTTTTCAACGCAGTATTGTAAATTTCCGAGCGAAGCAAGAATATGCCGCGTTTCTTTTCCCCCCGGTGTATGAATGTTTAACCGAAAAATATTACTCAAACACACTACCGAGGAATGTAAGAAACATTTTTAACATGAAAATTTCGATTCGTTCAAGAAGAGTTTCATTTTCTGTAGAAAGTTAACACCGAATGTCGCGTTTATGATGGTGAAAAGAGTCACAAGGATGTATCCTCGGAAATGAAAAGTTCCCGTGCAGCCACTAAGTCACGTGGTTGTGATTTCAATAACAAATAAACAAACGTTCGAAACGAATATTTGAGTCGTTGAAATGCAACGTACGATAACAAATATGTTTAACAAATGGAGCCGGTTATGTAACGAGAGTCGTTCGTTTTTGTCGAGCGATGCAAATAATGCTTTGAATTTATGAAAGTGAATGATACTTTCGCTAATTAAAATGATTATAAATTGACCGATTAATACAATCATCACAAAAACAGAACTCGCGGCCCGATCTAATATAACATTTTTACGCGTTCGTACGTTGATTATACAAGTGCGTCATATCTTACGTCAGGGGTTTTGAATATGAGTTTTAGATTAACATTAAAATCAAAGTCCCGACGAAAAAATGCTTTGAAAGTGTCCCTAATTTATTGAGTAAAACGAATTCTGTAATGTGAAAATGTTCACACAGTAAACATTTTGTTTCAGATCTAAATTAGATTAAGATAAGATCCGATCAAAACTTAATGCAATGTTCCGAGAGATTGTTAATCGGAAACCTTAAAATTAATACGCACATATGAATACATATATATCTACATATATATATACATGTGCGCGTTTGAACGGGGGTATATAGATATATACGCTTAAGCAGTGCTTAACATAAAACGAACCGATTGCACATAATTTGTGTATTACAACGTATAATAATACGAGTATGATTAATCTTCTGTTTTGCGCACACATAGTTTCAGTACGGAAATATTTTTATACATTACGGGTCAATTTCATTACAACGCATATTTTAACCAACCACGTTTAAGCCTGTAAACATTTGACAACGTGTACTGAAAAACAAGCGCAATTAATTCGTATTCGGTTCACACAAACATCATATATATTGTCTCAATTGCAGTACTGTTGTGATAAGAAAATATGCATATGCCGACTATGATAGTTATTCAATTGTACTTACCACACACAACTCTGTCGAAAGGGGCCATCCAATCTGAAAAGGAAAACGCATTATGAATAATATATACGTATATTTGTTTTCGAAATTAATATATGCGAGTATATGATATCT
>JABFQC010007054.1:0-10341 GCA_022817085.1 Psilanteris sp. ZL-2020
ACATAACCCTGTAATGTATATCTATATTCATAGTGAATATAGTTATAGTTGACAGCGTTATAAATTTTGCCACTTATGTATTTTGTCCCTTACCCATATATATATATATATATATATATATATAAACCCTTACAGAAATGCAACGTTCCTGCAACGTTACGCTGCAACGTTGCAGCAACTTTGGAACATAATTTAGAAAAAGTCTCTTTTCGAAAGTTGCATTAAAATGTTTAAACAGTATGTATTGACAAAGATGTTACTAGCCTAGTGATTAAGTATTTGGGTTGTAGATATGATTTTACAATATGACGGGGTTCAAATCTTCGTTACTGCATTTTTTTGGAAATAAATAATTTTTATTTGTAAAATATATATGTTATATTTTTTTTAATTTCCCAGACTTGTAATGTTGCTGCAACGTTTTCTCAACGTTACATTTCTGTAGGGGAACATATCAAGTGTCCAATTAACGAACACCCCCCCCCCCATTATAGGGTGCTCTAGCTACAGGACTGCGTGTGCGAAATTGTGCGCAAAATTTAAGCTGAGGGGGAGTTCACCCCACCCCTAAAATTCTAACAAAACTTACGTACAAGAATTATACGCACCCTAGTAATGTATTTATGTGTAAAAGTCCGCAAAATATACTTTTGATATATTTTTTATCAATCAGTGCTATGAAGACGTCCCCGAAATACCTCAAAAATATATCGAGTACGCATTTTGAGGACACTTTGTCCTGTTGCCAACCTTTTGTGTCCTCGAAACAACGGTTTGAAAAGTATAGCTATATATATATATATATATCATACACTGAAAAAAATGATTAGGGTATACTCAACTCAATTGTTGAGTTGATTACATTAACTTCAATTAAATCAATTTTTACTTTAATTCAAGTAAATTTGTGAGTTAAATTAACTCAATTTGAAGATTGACTGGTATGTGTTAATAAAACTACGCGAAAAATTAAATGAAATCATCGTAGACTTAATACAACTCAATATCGAAATTGTTTGAATGAAAACATAATGGGTATGTTCGCATTTATTGGCCACGGCGGTTTTGGCCGTTTTCGCAGTTTCGGCCACTAAATGTGAACGGCTAAATGGTACTTCTTCAAGAATAAGGGAATTATTTCATTTTATTCACAGAGTCCTATAATTTGTCTAGAAACCTCAGCTGAGCATTCATCATGTATAAAAGAATACAGTAAACAAAAACAATAACGTTAACTAAAAGTTATTTGTGCAACAATTTTTCTATTTGCTGTATGATTAATGTATGTGCATTGAGTTTAAAACGTTGAATTTACAATAAAAACAATAATGTACATTAATAAATAAGAATTTTTCCACAAAGAAAAATTTACACATTTCATAAATTGTATTAATAATGATCTGAAAAATATCATTTTTGTAATAATTACTGCTCATAACGTCAAATGAAATGTTGTTAAAAATGTTGAAATTGAATAAGAAAACAATAAAATGTTGAGGTTCAAAAAATTGGACACAATTACATGCTATTAAAATTATGTATGAATTATTTGTACAATTTAATTTTAATTGAATTAATTTAATAAATTTAATAATTCTAATAGTAAATAGCATAATTTATTTCCATAAAAGAGGCGCGTTCCACTGATTTAGCCGTTCGCATTTAGTGGCCGAAACGGCGGAAACGGCCAAGAATGCCGCGGCCAATAAATGCGAACATACCCAATATATTTTTTATTATTATTTTTATAGAAATCAATTAACTAAACTAGGATTTAACTAGTATAATAATAGATTTAATTCAGCTCAATGTTTACTTAATGGAAATAAAAAAATAGATTCTTTCAACGCAAATCTAGAGTTGGACGTATACAACTCAGAAATAGAGTTAATTTAACTCAATTTTACTTGATTCTACGTATTTTCTTTGTCAGTGTATATATATATATATATATCAAGTATATATATTTTTCATAAATTATTGCAATGACGCTACCGTCCCGTGACTCATACATTTTTCCGAAATCAGAGCAGCGTTTAAATATGCAATAAAATTATTGTGCTCGAATTTGATAATATAAATCGCGCGTTTATAATTAATTGATGACTGTTGATATATACCATACGCTTTGAATTATGAACAAAAATATGTTTCCATTCGTAAATATTTGAATCGAACGAAAGTCAATAAATGCTTGAATACCAAGATATACCGAATCTTATTAAAACTCATCTTTTTCCTTGACCCGACTTAAAGATTTATGAAAAGACCGAAAGAGACCGTCTTACGAGGATTCATAATTTTTTAATTTTAATGTTGCAATTACGGGCACTTTTATGTGCCACTTTGACGACGGTTATTAAAGTCGTTGAAATTAAGGAAATTCGTATCGAAGATCCAGAGTTATTGCGCAATTATCGGTACAAATAAACGTAGCGCTGCGGGTATCGATTATTTGTTTAAATAATCTAAATTGTTGCATTCTGCGTTTACACGGGATGAATTGTTAAATTGCGATTTTTATTATTCACCTTGGAGTGGATGCTCATTTAAATGAAAAACACTCGAGAGCGGATGTTTCATCAGCAAATATTTGTGTATTTTTGTATTTAAATAATCGTACTTTGGAAAATAATAAATGTAAATTTTATTTCATAAAAAAATAATTGAATTGAAAATATTGAAGGAAAGTAAAACAATGATTTATTAAATTAAATTCATTTTTATTATTTTATTGTTCGGAAATAAAGCAAATTAATTATTACAATAAAACATAATTTTATTAATAATGAAATAATACAAGTTATATAGTAATTATCATGTATATATATATATATATATATATATATTTAATAAAATCATTATCATCTATGTAATATCATTAATAACAACATACAAAGATAAAACATTTTGCTATAAATGACTTCATTTAACAGAAATAAAATTTAACTTCATTAAATCGTGGAAATAAATTATTTAATTTATTGAACCTCCTGTATATTAATTTGGTACTTTGTTTTAAACATCGACAATTGGATTTGACGCTTTACCAATACTAAGAAGATTTCAATTCAAACGCAGGTTAATTATACAAATTAATAAAGTTTTCAAATAACGCGTGGTCTTGCAGTTTTAACACGAGATTTGTTGAATTCGGATTTCTTGTTGCATGAGTTTTTAAGCGTGTAAATAATAAAAAAATAAAAAATTCACCGATGGCGTAAAATAAAATAATTTCCTTCGTTTATTAATTGTTATAAGTAATCGTTATTTATTATTATTTATTTAAGAATAAACATAAAATTAAACTCAAGATAAAAATATATAAAAACCAAATATATTTCAACATTAAATATCATAAAAAAGCTCATCACTTTTTCCGCAAAAAATGTTTGAAATCCCTTAATTTGATTCAATAAATAATGCACACTCAGAAAAATGTTGCATTAAAATTACTGAAATTCAGTAAATATTTTTGAAAAGATAGTAACTTACAGACAAAACAAAAATTCAGTGAGAAATTACCGAAATTTAACTGTAAACATTGATGAACTTTCGGCGTATATTTACAAACATTCATCAATGTTTACTGAAATGTTCGGTAATTTCTAACTGAAATTTTGTTTTGTCTCTGAATTACCGTGTTTTAATAATATTTACTCAGCTTTTTAATGCAATTTTTGAATAAAGTAATTTTTAATGAATCGTTTTTCATAAGCACTTTTCGATTCAACCGAATTTTAGAGTGAAAACTTAAACGAAAGCAAATCATAATCATTATCAAACTTTGTTTTTTTATCTTTTGATCCGTCAAGTGTCTTATTAGAAGACCCTTTATAATGAAGAGTCTCAAAGAATATTACATTATGTATGTGATCGATAAGAAAATCAGTCTGACAATAAGACGATGACAATAATTTTGCGCCTTTGGCTATAAACGAAACGCGCCTCGAACTATGCCGGCTAATTGAAGTTTTTCGCAAGTAGCATAAGAATGTTGAATTTGGCGCGGCAACGTCCGAACTGAACGCGCGTAAAACGCGCAACGAGCTTTTATCGTTTCGCGGCTTTGTAAAATGCGTTCTCGTTGCGAGCGGATTTTCAAATCGACATTTATTATTGCGACGCAGCTGGAATGCGGAATAAAACGCGAGGGGTATTTAAACAGCTGCGATCGGTAATGCGCTCGGTGACCGGTAAACGGGACGAAATTCGCAACGCACCTGTTGATGAGCGCGCCCGTCGAAGACGCGGCATAACAAACGACTAGGCTTCTTACGCGCTCATTCCGGTAGAGTAATCGGTCCAGAATGTCTTATTTCGAGAAACTTATAGTGTAAAAATTGACATTACAAAAATGTCTCGTTTCAAAACGCTTTTGTAAAAAAGATTATATTCATTTTGCACGGAAACGTTTCAATTTAAGATGCTGGTCTTTTTAGACTGAACAAAATAATCCTAAACGTTTTACAAAACTACACACGCAGAAAAAGGTTGCATTAAAATTTACTGAAAGTTCAGTAAAAATTATGAAAAACACAGTAACTCACGGACAAAACAAAAATTTAGTCAGAAAATACCGAACTTTTACTGTAAACATTGATGAATTTTCAGTATATATTTACAAACATTTATCGATGTTTACTGAAAAGTTCGGCAATTTCTAATTTTCAGTAAATTTTAATGAAACATTTTTCTGCAGAAATATAGTAAATATAGTAGAAATAATAGTAAAAAATATAAGCAAAAATCTAATTAAAAATTAGACAATCTCATTGTTTTTATCATTTGTTTGGTAATATTTGACATATTTTTAGAAGTTTCTAACCTAATTTATCATATTATTATCATTTTTGCACAGTTTTCCTGCTGTTATTATCTAGTTTGGTCAAATTTCCAAGATAATTTTTTTCAGTGGAATAGTGTATACAGTGGAAAAATCATCTTAGATTTTTTAGATTTGACAAAATTTGATAGTAGTATTAAAATAAAGTGTAAAGAAATATGATAAATTATGTTTGAAAATTTCTAAAAAAAAGTCAAAAAGTTTGCAATAAACAAATTTTATAAATGCTACCAAAGTGGATAACAAACACTGTAAATATTAGTAGTGTAAAAATATCTTGACTAAAAACACTATTAAAGAAACGATATAAGTAAGCTCAAAACATCATTAGACTCAACTCCATATTAGAGTTGGTGAAAACAGAGTTGAAGTAAATAGATGTAACTTGAGTCAGAACAAATTTAAGAGAACAATTAACTAAACGTATAGAATAAATATTTAGAGTTAATACAATTAATACAACGCGATATTTTTATATCTATTAGTAGAAAAAACGAAATGATTTGATTATATTGTTTTTAATTGTAAAGTAATTGGGATACGATAGGAAATTTTTGTACTGTCTGTAATGGATTTTTGTTGAGTTTTAAGTACGATTTTAAATATCTGAAATATCGTAATTAAATGGATAAATATATTATGTGTGAAATGCGAATAAAAATTGAAAAAATTGATTGCAGAATAATTTTTAAAAATGTCATTTTTATTGACTTTCTCCGAGGTTAAAGGTTAAAGACTGAGTATGAATGAAAGAGGACGACCAATGATTTTAACCAAAATCAGTTCCAAATGGTTAAAATCGCATTTTGATTGAACTCACTGATTCTGAGATAAATTTAACAGTTTGCAATATACCTACTGAATATTACACAATTAATACCGTACAAAAATAATTACATCACCATTATGTCTTTTTTTTAGGAAAATACTTTAAAATTATTAATTAAACTTTAAAAAAATAATTTTACTTTAAAATTACACCAATCGTGTTATATTAAAAATATTAGCTATATGATATTTAAATTATGCCTGACATTCTTACAAATGCGAAAATTCCTTTTTGTTTCCACCGACTGTCGGTGTAATTTTCCAAGGACTTAGGAATATCGACGAAATAACTGAAAATAGATGAAAATGGATTTTGCGGGTAAGATCGTTCAGACGTAAAATGAGATATTACGTGTTTATTTCAACAAAAACCACCAGACTTAAGACGTTTTGTTGATTTTATCAATTACCGAAAGTTGAACTTATTTCCAACCGGTTCGTCGATTCAATTTAGTCCGATTTATTATTTCGAAACCGCGCGTTACATCCTTTTCGTTCGAATCGCTTCAGTCAGGTAAAACAAATTCGTTCATTGAGAGAACGATTCGTACAATTAGGACGACGGATTGCATTAATCAGTAAGATTTATGAAAACGCAGTCGTCGTAATTGAAGTCGCTGCCAAGAGCGGAATGAAATTTCAGATTCCAGGTGACTGATTGTAACCAGAAACAGGTGCAAACGTCGGACGATAATTCGGTCGTTTGAATACCGTCGACTCGTGTTTTTTTTTTAACCGACTCATCTGCGTTCGCTTGTTTCTGATGGCACTGCATTTAGTCACGACGTTTAACTTGCTGTTCCGTTTCGTGCCGTTATAATTGCTTCGATGGCGAAATCCGAGGCGCAAAGATAACTGACGTGAAGAGCGAAACGTGTCGGCTGACGCGACGACCGGAAACGCGCATTTCGGAGCAGAGGCAAATCGACGATTTTCTGTCGTTATATTTTTCAACTCGGACCTCGAATGTTTTATTGATCGCGGGAGCAAATTGTCAAGGAATTATGTTATTTCTAACGTCGACTCGGAATCAAAGTCGAATTGAAATAGCATCCTTGAAATCACCGGCTATACACTGATAAAAATAATTTTACAAATTTTACTAAACTACCCTGAGAAAAATTTCTATTAAAAATTACCGTGCCAAAACAGTATTCTGATGCGATGTTTGTCGACACGTAAAAATTATCCCTAAATATCGTATACATTACTTCGATTTCCCTATATTTTTACTGTGCTTTAACGATAATAATTCTTTGTTGACAAACATCGCGACAAAGTACCGTTTTGGCACGGTAATTTTTAATAGAAATTTTTCTCACTGTAGATTATACACGCAGAAAAATGTTTCGTTAAAAATTACTGAAAGTTCAGTAAATATTAATAAAAACATAGTAACTTACGGAGAAAACAAAAATGCAGTCAGAAAATACCGAACTTTTACTGTAAACATTGACGATTTTTCGGTATATATTTACAAACATTCATCAATGTTTACTGAAAAGTTCGGTCATTTTTGACTGAAAGTTTGTTTTGTTCGTGAGTTACTGTGTTTCGAATAATATTTACTGAACTTTCAGCAATTTTTAATGCAACATTTTTTTGCGTGTAATAGGAGGAAAAATTGACAAAAATTAAAAAATATGTTAAATTATTGTTGAAAACTTTTAAAAGTTTGTAAAATATTACCAAACTGTTTGCAAAAAAAATAATGTCGTTCGGTATTTATTTCGATTTGTACACTCTTAAAACGATCCTTTTATCTCAATTTTAAAGACACTTTAAAAAAGGACACAGAATATAAACTCCTCAAATAAATAAAGAAAATAGATTTACTCTACACGTCTTTGTTTATTTCGAGTGTTTAAATGCTTTGATTTCTTTCTTAATTCGTTTCAAAACATAGTTTTACGTCAAATAGATTATTTCTAACAGTATGTATGTATTTATTCCAAGTTTATTATCTGATTCAGTAAATTTGTAACATTATTTTTTTCAGTGTACAATAATATTTGTTTTAACAAATAAAAAAAAAACGGAAACATCTTTGTGTATATTTTAACTTATTTTATACTTTGATTTAAACATGTTTTTAAAGAACGGTCACCTATCCATGTGAAGATCACCTCCATCTCTGCTTTACTTCTACATCATCCACATTGTTTACCTTATTAAAAACTGATCAGGCCCTGAACATGATTCTAGCTACAATGATCGTTAAAAGCAAATGAGGTTTTACCCAACATAACCTGCCGGGATCTCGATCTGTTTTCCTGATATTGACTAGTTTATTTTAATATACGAAAACCAACTCACATTCTGATTTGCTTCTGCTAAGACCTACCATATATTATCGTCTTAATCTAAGCAATCAATATATTAGGGTGGCCATACCAGGGCCTTATCTAGCATACTCTATATCATGATTAGCGGAGGGTTGCTAAAAGGAATTCGAGGAAGGTCTCCCGTGGACAAGATGACGGAAATCTTAATAGGGCATTCCAGATTTGACCCTTATTCGGGCCACAGTAATAATAGTGCACCCTCGACTTAATTATTACACGTGGAATAAAGTTACATTATAAAATACCATATAGCATTCTAAGGATATCGTAATTATAATATTATGGAAATTACTATACTTAACATCAAATTGTCTTATAAAATATACCTCATTTGTCTATAAAATATTACATTTTATAGAAGATGAATAATAATTGTCGAAAATGTTGTTTCCATATCCCTGCAATGCCACAATTCATAGTCATCTTTAATATACCATTGATCTACGCGTACTCGGGAGCAGACAAAGGAACGACAACTTTCAAAATATAAGAAAAATTGGAGGAAAATACAAAGAAGATGCGGAAAAAGAGCAATGGTGAAAGAAGAAGAAATAGCAGAGAAAAAGGATAGGAGAAGGATAGAAAAAGATAAGAAGCGTAGAAAAGGAGAACACGAGTTAAAAAGGGACGGAGGGAAACCAGACGTAGATGATGGATAGGGGATGACGAAGGGGCGAAGTTTTCGTAAATATGAACGTTACGTAATATTCGGAAATCTTGCGCAAATATTATTAGACACCCGTCGCGCATATAGCATGTAATTGTGCATTAATCTATGCACACGTATGTACGCCAGCGCATGCGAGCAAACTTGTGTCAAAGGCCAAATAAATGTGTGCTGTTCTTCGCGACAATGTCCTACTTTACAAAGTTTGAGTGCAGTGTCCTACGTGTAAAAGCGTCGGCTATATAACCTCGATACTCTCACCGCGGCAATTGTCATGATAATAAAACGTCGATAAAACCGAAGAACGAAAATTGACAGCTGTATAAGATGTTGGCTGCTGTCAATGTCCAAGGTGTGCGCAACGCGTGGGTGTCCTTTGCATTTTATGAAATTTATATATATATATATATATATTGCAAACGGTTGTTTGAGGACACAACAGAGAAAAATGACCTCGTAATGTCTATTTGATATATTTTTGGTGTATTTCGGGAACGTCGTTAAAAGTGACGAAAATATATTAAGCGTACATTTTGCAGACTATTACGTTACTATGGTGACCCTGTGATTCTCGTATGTTAGTTTTGTTGGAATTTTAAGGGGTAATCCCCTGGCTTTCCTGCCGGGTGGGTGGAAAAAGTCTGCTCAAATTTTGCGCACAGTTTTCCACGCATAGTCCTGTAGTTAGAGCGCCCCGAAATGGGGAGCGTCCATAAAATGGATCCAGGTAGAAATTTCTCAAGTAACTCGCGAGTTACTCGAAATTTTATATACAAATACTCTAGTAACTCACGAGATACTAGACAAATTTCTACTATGCAGGTCTTTAGGGAATCTTGTTAGACTCATATATATGTGTTATATTTTTTTCTGTAGAAAATATGGCGGAACGTATTTTTTTTACAGCGTTGCCATATTTTTAGGTCTCCGAAATAATTGTTTTATAAAAATAATTTTAAATTTGAATTTCAAGCTGAAACTGGGATTTGAACCCAAAACTGTCGATGTAATACGCCGATATATATATATATGTTGTTTTTTATTCCGCAGAAAAGTACCGCACCGAGGAAATTGCAGCATAAAAAGCTTCATATCTGACGTAATAAACACAGTTCATGCGAGGATTAGTGGCGAAATGGCGAAACTAAGCCGCGATTGGTTGCAATTTGTATTATTTCAAAGCGAGTAATCGTTTTACCGATTGGATAGTAAAGTTCGCGATATGCGTTCGCATCGTGTTGTTTATTGTGCCGTTTAATCGCAAAGGACGTTTCAATGCCGAAATTAGCAAATTCTCATCTGCAATTTGAATTCAGGGATTCGGCTGATCGATTCGTTTGTTAAATTTCATTGCAAGCGATTGTTAAATTGATTTTCGTATGCCGTATTGTTTGATGCGCATGTAATTAAATTATTCGAAAGAGATGAAATCGGGACGGTAAGAAATACCGATCAAATAAGAATTGTCAAGTGATAAATTAATTTCGTCTTTTTATATTTTGTTAGCTTTCGGATTACACTAAATTTCAATTTCAGCTTGGATTAGTGAATTTAGGAAATTCAGCTATATTTTCGGGTGAATTTTATTCTGTGCGTATTATGAAATATATATTAAATATTGAATATATATATATATATATTAATTGTTTTTTATT
>JABFQC010007055.1:0-10339 GCA_022817085.1 Psilanteris sp. ZL-2020
TATACAAAACAAGAAAATCTTGTATATAGTTTTTAGTTTTAGTTTAGTATAAATTAACTATTTAAACGTTTTATATATCATGATAAATAAGCTTTTATCTTTTTTGAATTTTGAACATGACTGTATCAATAGTACTACCTTAAGGGAGGAAAGAAAACATAAAAACACAAAATAAACAAAGTCGCGCGGAGTAAAATCTATTTTCTTTGTTTATTTGACGGATCTGTATTTAATGTGTCCTTTTTTAATGTGTTTTTAAAATCTTGAGATGAAAGGATGAAAGTTTGTGAATTTATTTCTCGTTGAAGGCTCGACTATTCCACTATTTCTGAGATATTATTTTAAAGCGTACATAGTACAATGCTATGTAGGACATTTATCGAGCACTGTTTTAACCCTCCTGGAGAATTATTTTTCGCTTATAAAATATTGTGTAATATTATATGCTGATGTGACAGTTTTTTTTAAGTTTAAATACAGAACACTCATTTGTAACGTTTATAAAGGAGTCATTAGGTTGAATGGGTTTGTTTACATTAATTATAAATATAAAAAAGTGTAGTATATATATATTTTTAGTGTCATATATTGTGAGAAGGTTGAGATGTCCATGTATGTGTTTTGAGAATTTAATTAATGACTTTGATCTGTGTGAGTGAGTGTAAATAAAAAACAAAGTGAGCAAAAGTGTAAATAAACGTTAGACTGCATCATTGTTTTATCATTTGTTTGGTAATATTTAGAATTTTCTAACCGTAATTTATCATATTATTTACATTTTTGCCTATTTTTTTTACTTGTATTATCTAGTTTGGTCAAATATATAAGATTATTTTGTTCAGTGTATAAAACAGTATTTATGTCATAAAGTTATATTTTTGTACGAATCTTTTAATTAACTTAACAATGTTAAATTTTGTTTATAACATATAATCGAAGCTGAACAAAAATTCGTTACGCCGTTAATTGAGTTGAACAGTCAAGCCGTAATTGAAATTGCGCACGATTGATTGAAGCGAACGCTTTTCGCGAAAATGCATTATCGCGATTTTTACCGATTTGCAAAGTTGGTACGCCTTTAAACCCGTTGCGGCATTAATTAACGCACCGTTACGATTTAATAATTAATCATGAGAAAAATGTATAATGTATGACGCGTTGCAATCCTGCGCAAGTAGGGCACCGCTATCGTAAGAAACAAAATTAATACCCCCACCCCGCGCTGCAAATTTAATATTCGTCAACCAATTTTCCGTCGCGAAAGTTTTTTCCACGCAAAATTGTAGGGGGTGGAATATTTCAACGCTTAACGTTGATTTTTTAGAATGATTTTTACTTGACGAATATTTAAGACGAATAACGATGTGACAGCGAGACCAAAACAAATTAAAAACGAGTAATATTTCGACCGAGAAAAGTAAGTAAATTCAGAGTTCGGAAGTATTTCCAAGATCAGCTCTGTTATATGTTAAAAACAGCGTCATAAAGTTTGTGGCTTTTTTATGTAATTGCTCTAATATAAAATTTTCTAAGTTAATCAGGTTAAGTGTTTATTTCATTATTCTTATATTATATCAAAAAACAAGAATTTATATATACATAATATATCATTATATGCTTGCCCTCCCCCTCCTCTTTTTAACTATTAGACTAAATCATATCGTTTTATATAAAAAAATAATTTATAAAAATTAGACGCATTTCGTAATACGGTTTGTAATTTTGAAACGAACACGGAACACATTCAAGAGATCGTTTGGGTATCGTCAGTCACAGATACACCATTGGAGAAATCGCAAACCTGTTTTGTTTAGAATCATTTACGCTTCTATATTAGTTTCATTACATTACATAAATGAAGGAAGTCCGTGAAATGATTGCAAGGTAGATGACCCAGTCCTTGGAAGAAGTATACATTTTGTCGAACAAGTATGAAACGTGTTCATTGACGGTTTTATTACAGCAATTCCACGAGCTCGTAATTATTCAAACTAATTTGAACAACAATAATAATAATAATAATAATAGTTTTGAGAATTACATTTTCATATCAATGGCACGTTTATTTTTCGTTTGATATTAAATACAACTTAAAAAAGTAAGTCATATTTAAATGAGTTTAAAACTAATAAAAGTTAGTTCAGCGAGGTAGCATTTTTATATTCCGCATTATATCTATCCGGTAAAGTTCAATTCGATGCATTTTTAATATTTTATACTTGTTACAATGTAAAAAGGCGTTTAACGGCATAACTTTTCTTTTGAAAACGCTCGACAGATTTTGTTTGAAAACTAGTTTAATTATACTGTACGTACGGCGTACCAAAACAAGACAAACTTGGTTTCTTTTAATTCCAATAATATATACGTAAAAATCTGGTTTGATTGATTACACTATAAAAAGCTTTTATAGTTCAATTATACCTTCAAATAATTCCAAAAATGAGTGCTTGAAATGGAATATTATTTGTAACGACAGTACATATTGCTCATCGCTACCTATAATTCACTTGATTTTCTGCTAAATAACCGTCCAACAATTAACGTTTAGTGGCCGGTATGTTTTTCAGTCAAAATCATTTCCAAACAAAAACAAACTCTGAGAAAGGTCGCCGGCAACTAGAAAGCCTCACCTAAGCAAACGACATAAACCAAATAAACATTTAAAGGTTAGCCCCAATTGTATTGTTTTTTCGAAAACACTTGCCGAAATTCAATTCTGTAAGGAAAAGCGCAGGCTTGCCATGATAAACGTGCGAAATTGTTTGTGTTTATTTTATCGTCGATTGTTTGCTAACACAGATAACGACTTTTTCGACGGAAATCAACATTCGCTGTATGAAAATCTATAAATACTATATAGTCGAAACGGGCGGTTAAAAAAGAGACATGTTTCTCAAATTTTAAAATTCCAATTATTTGAATAATTGTATTATAAACGAATATTGGTATTTTTTGTATTATAAGTATTTGTTTAATATAAACTGTTTAGTTACAAGTAGACGAATAACAGATACAATAAGAATTCGTAAACAAAAACAAACATTACTGGCCTGTTGGATAACGTTATAACCGCTGTGAATCAAACTTGAATTGCATGTACGAATTTTGGATTATCTAATAGTTGACTATATAATAAAATAATATTTAAAATTAATTAGTGGCACTTTGTGGGTAACCAAAGGTAATGTTAAATTAATTTATTAAACAATATTGTTAATCCATTTGTAGTAATACATCAGAATTTTTTTAGTAAATTTAAAAAATAATGAAACAACGGAAATAATAAAAAAAATATATATAAAATAATTTTGCAGAGATATCAGATTATAAGTTTCCATATATGCCAAATCGCCGGAATAACGGAAGCGAGTTGAAAATTCCATTTTCAATTTGATTTCATCTTTCTGAGCACGAGTTCAAAACTAGAATAATTGCCCTGACAGCAGAAGCCAATGACTCAAGTTTTGTTGATTTTTGCCTTGAAAGTACGTGATCCAAAGAGGGCGCTGCACCCAATTGCAGTGTTTTGCTCGTTTTGCTGCATCAAATCGAAAAGTATGTTCGCGCAAATGGAATCAGACAAAGATAGCTGAGCGCGGAGAATAATACATACAATTGGCTAACGAATGTTGAAGATGCTCCGAGTCGGTGATTAAAGCGTGGCGACAAATTTAGAAAGGCCGGTTGGACGTATTATGCCGCGCGAAGTCTAACTAGAAAAAATCAACAACCGTGACCTGAGTCGAGGCACCTCTAAATGACCGCAAAACCCAATAAATGGAACAGAACCTAAAACTATATATATATGACAAATAGTTTATGACAAAAAGACCCATTATCCACTTTTGTCATATATATATATATATATACACATATTTTAATACGTTTAATTTTTATTTCAATATTATTTTCATCAGTACTCTTGTAAGATCTCAATTGTCTATGATTATTTAACCATTTAAAACGCCACGTATATAAATATAATTTTACAAAATGGCGGCGTTGTTTATGATAACAGTTGGTGCGCACCACGTACCCTCAAAGAGTTAGCAATATTTTCTCCGAATGTTGATCGTTCCACACAAGACTAGATTTTGTTAACTTTTTTTTAACTTAAATATAATACTAATATTGGTGGTTGAACGACGAAAGTTCGTTCCTTCGTTGATTCAGTTTCTGTTAATACATTGGCTTTCGTTTTTAAATGCAAATCTAAAGTGACCGCGAATGTTGGCCCGATCGTGTCGGTTTTTTGTCCCGAGTTATACGCGTATCGGTTGTAAAAGTAGGGCTTCGTAGAAAAACTCGTGTTAAATATTGATGCGTAAATGATCGGATTGTCTCGAATTTGCATAAATACAATTCGTACTAAATAGTATCATTGATACGACTGAATGTTTTGAAAGTTCAAGTGTGACGTCAAACGACGCTCGATACTTTATTGCGAACTGCTTCGGAAATAATTGTTAAATGCAATGTTTCAAGAGTCGGCACGATATGAAAAACTGATTTCAAGCATTTCTGTAAAATATTTTTTATTGATTTACATTTTAGCACATTATCGATTTCTTCTTCCCGCCAACGTCTAAATTTAATACATATTCAAACTATTATTATCTGCATTAAATTGTACTCGTTTATAAACTGCGTGACGTTATATATATATGTCTCTTTCTTTCACATCAAATAATGTGTAATACAAGTTAGAATCAATATCATGAAATATAAAAATAAAACAAAAATCCATTTGTAAACAATAAATTGATTATTTAAAATACTAATGACAATTTAATTATATTCGACAACAGTAATTTTCATTAAATTTCGGTTATTATATTATACAATTTAATAATACAGTTTAATATACAGTTTAATAACATTCGAATAAGACGTTTTTGTAATAACAAGTATAACGGATTTTAATAACATTATATCAATATAAATCGTTTATTTATGTCTGCACGGGAAACAATAATACATTAAATATATATAAAAAAGGGTTAGTTTTAAAATAGTCAAAATTTGATGGATCTAAAAACGAGCTTTGTTTTTTTTAATGTTATATATATATCGCGTTTATAAACAAAGTGGCTAGATTGCTTAGAATTCGATTGTTTTCATTGAAACAAATTATTCGTTTTAATTTTAAATGTCCTGTATCGAATTAACACCGTTTAGTCAACATGGTCATTTTGTGTTGGATTTATAATATTATATTGTATTATATTATAGGACTATTTTGATTTTGATGTTTTGATGAAAGCAAACAGTCTCGATTAAGCTATCATTGAATAACGACGCATTTCTTTATGTGATCGAATAAACACTAATTAAAATAAATGTTTTGAATATAAAATTAAAAGGCTTGATTTCTACATATAAAAATCCTACAATATTATTATATACTCGATGTATGTTTTCAGGTTAAAATACAATTTCTGTTGGAAATATTTTTATTTATTATTTTTATAACGTAAATTGTTCGTTTGTATTATAGATAATATAATTATTAAAAAAGTGAACGATAATTGTTTCGACGAGACTGCGTCACCCGTATGATAATCAGTGGGTTTTGGTGAGCATTAAATATAATGACGTGTCATTATTATTATTATTATATATTATTAATGATGTTATCATTCGAAAATTTGAAGAAATTATTTTGTCAATCATTCAAATTGCCAGTGTATACCACTAATACTCTTAGGATTAGTTATTTCAAGGATATGCGACTTTTAAGGGATTGTTTTGTTTACAATTCGTGTAATTTCTGTAAATGGCGCTTTAATGATTAAATAAATATAAGATACTGCTTGAAACCACATAAAACTAAATTGTGTTGAGACAAATTATGTTATTCCATTTGTTTCATATCAATTGTTTCTAACATATGAAGAAATAACATATTTCGAAACAATAATGTATAAACAATTATTTATTTATTTATTTACGTGAAACAGAGTGAACTAGTTTTGAAAAGTTATCGGTGACATTAACTAGGAATGCAGTAAAATTGACTGATTTTGCTAGTTGAAGTATGATAGTCGGTTGCCGTGCGTTTCGTCAAAATAACTTGTTTTTTCAGTTATGACCACATATGATCCGAAAGCTCGTTTAATTGATAAATATGGTATTTGTTTATTAAGCTGAGAACTGTTTATATCTGAGATTGGTTCAAAGGTGAAAATTACAACGGTAAGTATTGTAACAAATTTGAATCCAAATTACTGCGTCGCTAGCCAGTAGCCGGGTTCCAGTTTAGAGTGAAGAATTTGATTTGTAAAATGGACAGAGTCAAATTAGGATAAAAATGTACAAATTGTATTAATTATAATAATTGTAATTGCAAAGTGTTTCCAATACAATTAGATAACTGGCTAGTTATTGGTTGCTATTAGATACAATTAAATACAATTGATATATATTTATGCAAACTCTAAATCGAAACCCGGCCACTGGGTAATTCAATGTGAAAACATGAAAAACTCTGATCCGAAAAGAATAAAGTTAAAGCGACTTAAATTTTTGTTAGGAATCTGGAGGAGCGCTACCGGAGCCGTTTTAAACGCAATGGCGGATGACCCTGGCTCGTCAAAGGGCCCATCGGCGGGTTGACATTGGCAAATAAGCGAAGCTTGTTAACTGAAAGTAACCCAGTTATGCGAAGGGGATATTGATGAACGCGGCGCGCAGTCGCGAGTGGATGGCACACAATTTGGCGCGGGCAACACACGCGCGCTCGCCGAGCTCGCCACTCGACTCGTCTTTGGAATGGTAGTCACCGCCCGATGGAGAGGAACGTGATCGACCTGATTATGTTCCTCGACGTCTGCCAACTGTACCTGCAGTGCCGCAAGAAGAACCGCGCGCTCTGCACCCTGTGGGCCATCCTCACGTTCATCCGCACGGAGGACTCGCGGGCCTTTTTGCTCTGGTGCCAGAGCTACACCGTTCCCCACCTCAGGTACCGCGAAGCCTCCGCCTCGGCGACGTCGCCGCGCGACAGGTTCCGCGGCTTCGAGCGCAAACTCGTCAAGATCCTGCAGGACTTGTTCTACTGCGGCTGCCTGCCTTCGGGCCACCTGGACTTCTAACGCCGACGACCGCGATTCGCGTTTCGGCAGCGCCATGCCACCTGTTGATATCCCGCAGGACGCTCCCACGAATTGAGTTAAGTTGCACGCTGCGCGGCTGCTTTGTCTACCCGTGCGATTTTTATTACGACCCGAATCGAGCGTTTTATAATATATCGCACTAAAATCCGCAGCCAGTTTGTGTGTGTGTAAATGCCATTTCGCGCGTAAAGTGACAAGCAATTGAATCATCGCACGGTTTGAGACGGTCAAATGTGAGCCACGAAATATTAATGTTTAGAATATCACTCGACCGGTGATCCCGAATCTTTAAGGTGAAAAGTCCTGTCGAGTTTTACGGAGCTGATACAATGTCATCAGTGTCACTCTGAGAGAAAGTTTTATCAACTTGTAGCGAAAAGTTGACCAATTTGGTATATATTTGCAATTGGTCAAAAACTCGTAGTTTATTCATCGAATAGTCTCAAACATTTAATTATAATTTAACAATCGGTTAACTAAATGAGTCAATTCACTAAAGGTCGTGCAATTGTATTCAAATTTATCAAAACAGATTGTCAAGTTTTAACAAAAAGTTGATGAAAAAGTTATATTTTTCGTTCTGGATTTATTCAAAACTTAATCAAAGTGAATGTTTTTATTGTCAAGCTTTAATCTTACATTATTTGTCAAAAATACGCAAAGCAGTTTATCAAAATTCGACAATCTGCTACCAATTAACATTCTGTTAATTAAAATTCAATATTCCCGTATTATAAATAGAATATAATATAGTGTTTCTTTCTCTCCGTGTACACTGCTAAACACATACAGTACAGGTGTCTTATTTAAGACACAAAGTGACTTAATTAAGACGCCGAAGTGTCTTAATCAAATGCACAATGTTTTCTATTAAGACACCTGGTGACTTAAACGTAACTTTTTTAAGACACTTTTTTTTAGCAGTGTAAGATACAAAAACTCCGAGACGCTGGATGGTGCGTTTCACCTTACTAGTTGTAAACATAAAAATTGTATTTAATTTTAGCCCGCGTTTTCTCAGCGCAGAACAACTATTCCACCTGTTAAATGACGCGTGTCCAATAGCCTTTATTATTTTCGTCGGATTATACCGTGTGAGTGTTAAGTGAAGAAACTCGGATATTGCATGTCCGCTGTCAAACCAATCAATAATTTGACTCGACATTAAATGAACAAGGTTTAGCTATATTGTTATCGCAAATATAACAACATTTGCGGGCCATTCTAAATTCACGGGACAATTAATTTGATAGACGAAAGATGCGTTTGACTACGCACCTTATTATTCCACCAAACAGCCTTCGGATAAAAAAAGGGTCTTAGATCGATTGCTTTATTCAGACCTGTTCGTTTTGTTTCAGAGTCGGGTTTATATATTTTCCCAGGATGAGTGGCCTAAATGTTCTATGCAAGTGAATCAAAACAACCGTTTCAAAATAGTAAGCGAATAATAGTGTGCGAAATTGAACCGGGATTATGCTAAATAGTCGGGGCACGCAAATCTCAGCTTACCCCTCGATTATGGCAAATTAGCCGTAATTTTGATATTGTAATTTCCCGCCCGGTCGGTGTTTAGCTCTGAATCTTGTACGACTGTTACGTGCCCCAACGGATGATAACGATCGCCGGCGAATAATCGAGTGACTGCTTGCGGAACCACCCGATAACGACAATTTTGATCTCTGAAGTGCGTACTGGCGAACCTGCGCACGGACAATGTAATTGTAATGTGTCAATCCAGTCAAATGAAGGCATACATTTATATCGAACGTTTACTAGTTATTTCTACCTCCCCATCCCGTCCCGACTCCTGAAAGCACCAAATTATGTAACCAACTGGTGACCACTCTGTACTTACTAAGCTGATAATATGTTGTTCTCGTTTCGCGGTCAGCGACGGTTAATAAATAAAAATGTCGTGTGGGTTTGTAGTAGTGAGACCACGCTGACAGACGTGGACAAACTGCCATAACGAGAGGGATGTCCGAAAGCGACGGAGAACACGCGGCTCGGTCTTTGGCCTTGGAGCAGGCGTATGTCCATGAGGTTTACGATCAGTGTGCTGAGAGTACGGTCCAGAGTAGACACTGGCCACGGATATACCAGTTCCTAGAGGATTTGGAACCAGGAGCTCTTGTTTGTGACGTTGGTAAATTCATTTTATAAGCACAGTTGTTAAACGTTGATATCGAACGCGACACAATAGTCGTCTGCCTGGGAACTCGTCAAGGTGCTCGAGTGTCAATGCTCAAGCATTGATGCAAATAAATGTAACATCATATAAATGTGTCAAAATAGGATTCAACGTAGAAAATAGATACACATTAAGAATGATAAAGTTGATGTATAATAAAGTAAAATTATGTTTTTTAAAAGATATTTTATTGACATTTCATTTGTAATATAAATAAATTTTTGTTTTAATCTATTATTTCTTATTTATCATTTCATCTTTTTTAATTTAATCTGTTTTTAATCTGTGTTATTATTGAAACTATTTAGGATTCCCTCAAACAAATAATATTATTTAATATTCTTTTAATGCTAAAGGTGTCAGAAAAATGAAAAATTTTTCTTCAATAATTAATTTGACAAAATAAAAATTATCCATACCGTCCCCCCCCAAGTTTCAAAACGGAAATAGAATTTAATTAATAAATAATTTAATTAATTTAATTAACAAAATAATTTCGATTTTGTTCACTGTTCATGTTAACAGTCGTTAATTAATAAAATAATACTTTTTTGTTCAACTTCATTTTTAAAGCTATACCCAGTAGGAATAATACAAATGGCCCAATATTGGTCTAGTACCAATTATTGTTACCAAAATTTTACCACTATTATACCAGTATTAATTTTCCAACTTTTCAGTACTTGTTTTTATTTGGCACATTATTATAGTATTGTATAATTCATAGCGCCATGCCCGACTTAACTCTGGCAGCTTACTGGTTATCAATTTTGATCAAATCTGTATCGGTTCATTTTCACTGCACTTTTGGTTGATAACCGTAGTTTGGCCAATACTGTGCCAGAACTGGGCCATTTGTTTAACTGCACGGAATGAAAAATATTGATTAAAATTACTATTTATTGTTAATAGTATAATTTCAACATATTTATTATATATTTTGTTTAAAATTACTCAAAAAATGCATTATTTTTCGAACACGTGTTATTACTAAGTAGATAGTCGTTTAATATAAATACTAATATAT
>JABFQC010007056.1:0-10339 GCA_022817085.1 Psilanteris sp. ZL-2020
GAGTACACGACTGCCTCGGAAATGTAACATTCTGCGCGTGTACTTGGAACGCGCGAAAACCGAGCGGACGCCATATTCAGGGATATTTGTGTGCCGCAACCGACGTCCGCTTATTCACTTTTTTTCCCCCCCTTTTTCGCGCGCCGACTCAAATTCTATATATCATGCGTATCAATGAAGTTACTCTTACATTCTGATATAATTTATGCCGCGTATAAATAATAACCAATGAATGAACGTGTTCGCAAAAAGCCGATAATGGTGTAAGACAATTTTCCTGTATCGAACAAATATTTTACAATAAGGAGACGATATTAACGCGTGAAAAATTTCCATTTTTCTTCGCACGATCTCTCTATATATTTTTTGTTTGCTTCTTCCATTTTTGTTGTCTTTTTTTTTTTAAGGAGATTGATGAAGCAAATTTTTCAAAGTAAGTTATTTTCTGTCATTCCGTAAAGAAATTTCAGGGGTCTTTTATACGCTAATGGCGAGTCAGTATTTTATAATGGGTATTACAATGTAACGCTATTCGTTATAATAATTATCATGTCTTAATGAACGCGAACAAACGATTTCAATAAACTACACTGGAACAAATCAGACGAATAAATTAATTAGTGTACGTGTTTGCTTATCGATTGTTGATTGAAAACGAGATTTTAATCTCGGCTTTTTTTCATCGCTTCAAAAGTGAATTCCTTATGTCGCGAGAGCATACAGAGATTTTTTTTTTTTTTTTTTTTGGAAAATAGTTTTTATTTCCACGGATAAATGGCATACGCGACAACGGTTCGGGAGCACTTTAAAACACATTTTGATATACAAGTTTTATAAATACGTAAAGAAATAGAACTGATTTTTGCGCGCAACAGAATGTAATAAATACAGTAAAAGTTAATCGACGTTGTCTGGCAACATTTTCTTCTTTAAATCGTTAATATCGATTGCGATACAAATTCAATATGTTCGAGAGACATTAATTTCAAGTAAACTGTTTACAAAAATTGAAATAAAGTATAACCGACGCGCGCAAAACTTGGATTACAAAATATCCTCAAACCGTATTTCCATTTTCACTTATAGCTTTATGATCGAAACGGTCACTTGAATGGAAATAATTATCGGAAAGATCCGCACAGGAAGAAATAAGATGCCGGAACCGAATCAGCACATTGTCGTTAAATTTAATCGAATTTATTTTTTCCGTTTCTTTTTCCATCCTTTATACATACTTCGTACGAGATGGTTGCCGAGCCGCGCATCGAACGGCGGGACGCGCAATTTATGCGAGATTAGGAACGCGCGCACCAAGACCGAGTCACCTGTTACTCGGCGAAATGACTAACTAACGGATCGGCCGTTGTAATGACGACGGCGAAAAACGCTTGTCTCGAGATACGGACGTTTCGCGGATTATATATATTATGAATAGACGACAGAATGAACGCGTGCGGCTACGCGAAGCTCACGAGCGTTATCGTTATTATTTAAGGAATTGCCGAGGCTGCCAACGGTGACATAAAATTAACGTCGAAATAATCCCGAAGAGACTTAAACTCTGACGCGATTGATCTTTGGGTTAAAGTGCACGATCCTTGCCGACAAAACGCCGCACAAATTTGAATTGAAAATTTGATAAAACGCGAAACAAATATGCCATCAAGTTTCGTAAAATTATAAATATTAAATGAAAACGGCAATTAAGCTTGGAATTCGAAGAAGAATATTAAATGGTTTAAATTGTATAAAATGTTTCAATAAATATTCAGTTTTTTATACGACCGCGAGCACTAAATCACATTTCATACCTCGCGGCTGCTTCAAGTACTCCATTTTGCTTCATTTGCATAATTCCAAGAATTCTATAAATATTTCAAGAATATGCCGTGAACGTTATTAGGGCTGAAAATTGTTGTCTTTGAAATGTACAGCAGTCTCTGGGAAACATTTAATCGCGCACGATAACTAAATTCGGTGGATAAGCATTATTGCACATTTTTCATCGAATTATCAATCACTGCGTGCAAACGCGCTCGCAAAAAGGTCATTCCGACGTCAGAACAATGCAGACCAATCTTCATCGCACTTCCTCTATTACGAACGAGAAAGAGAAAAAAAAAGAAAGAAAAAAAAGCAGAAGCGAAGAGGCAAAGCCGACAGGGGAGAATAATTCATATTTTTCGGCTAATTATTAATCAATGTCGAGCAAAACTCGCAATAAGACCAGGTTCGGCTCAGTTAAATAACTTATGAATTACAATTTTTTCCGCTGCTATAATACCTTCAATGATAAAATAAACAGTAATGTAATCAAGTCGACTGACGTTGGATATTAAAATTCGGTTGTAAAAATTATAGTACAATAAATCGCGGAAATGTGACGAATAAACAACAATTTTGGACGCTTATTTATGTTGTTACACTGACAAAAAGTTGAAACTAGTTCGCCATTTAAACGTTATTTAAACAGCTCTTAGAGTCAACGCTGAACAATAAAGTTCTTTTTTGAAGAGAAAGTCTTTGAAAAACAGTTGATTACCTTTTATATTAAATGATTCGCTGAGACTGTTTTAAAGCGTTCGTGAAATAGGTCTTGTTTATTGGCTGGTTATGCAAAGCTCACGGTTGTTAATGCAATTTTGAAAAGTTCGCAGCTCAACATTTTACAATATTAATTTACAGTAAAATGTTACGAATTATAAATTGGCGTTAATAATTCAATTAAGAGTTACGGTGATTTAGTTCGCGCTTTCGGAGAAGCAGCTAAAGGTTCAATTAATAGCACACGTGGAACTTGAAATTGTGTGCTCAAACGCCGCCGATTTAAAGGCACAAAGATATTACTTTCATTCGAATTGACATTTACGTCCGCGAGAGCATCCGAGTGAGATACGAGACCTATTTCTTCATCCGAGTCAAATTTCCGCGTTGCACTTTGCGTCGAAATAATGCTGATTCGATCAAACACTACGTTGGGCTGAATGACCGCAAAAACGCTCGGCAAAACGTGGAAAAATAGTTTCTAAATGTACTGTACGATTGTTTATCGTTCGTTGAGCACCTTGTACGTACCACTCCGCGCAAAAACGTATTCGTACGTTCTAATGTACAGGGTGACTCGAATTCACTTCTACTTTTTCACGTCACCGCGTGATTTATTTTCGATGTAAATCACAGAGCAGCTTTGTCCGAGATTTCGATTTACTTTTAATTCCTCGTTTCTCCAAAATTAAGAAATTTGAAACTCAATTGTGAATCAAATAAAAACACTTAATTGCTTTTTTTCTTTTCCCTTTTTTGTTTCATTTCTCCCCTCCGTCCTCTTCTTCTCTAATCCCCGCTGCAATTTCAAAATATATCCTTATCAAATTTTTGATTCGCCACGCAATCTTGCGGCAAAATGCAATTTATATCACAGCTGACTTAAAAGATTACACTCCTTTTGTAAAAAATACCGCGCGTAATGTGCTTTTACGGGCTTTGAATCAGTGTAATTTATTGTTACTTGTTTGTTGAATTTTGAGCATTGAGTGAGCCATTTTCAGCGCAAGAGTAAACTTGCATTCAATTCGCCGCGCCATCGCTGAGGCTAAGAGTGAAAATTTTGCAATGACGAAGCATCGGGACAAACCAGCGGAGACACAAGACAGCTTGATTTAAGCAATTCGTTCGAGTTCTAGCTACGGTTTCTAGAAGCACGCCGTCTTGCACCGGCTCTCGTGTATTCTTTTTGAGATATGCTTGAGTCATCGCCTACCATTATTAATACAATGAAAATCACCGGCTTGAGAAATTCTTGAATGTAAGTTGCGACCGGTTTATACATAGACACAAACCAGTGTCGCTCTTAGTACGCTCGAGAATAAAAAAAAATGTTGTAACAGTAGTAAAGACAGTTTCAGTTCATTTATTTAGCCTTCGTGATTCAGAGAGCAAAAAGTGACGACGTTTTCGACAGAAAAAATAAACCCGGTCGGAGATAAAATTCATATTTAAATATTTACAAATACGAATTCGTATGGATGTGGTATTTTTATTATTCCGTCAAATTGCGAACAAAGTTTGTATGTAATTTTAAAGAGATTATTTATTCTGGTTTAAGAAATGGTTGGAGCCAATTTTGTCAAGACCTTGTTTTCAGCGCGAACCGATAATTGTGTTTATAAATATATATATCCTATTTTAATCGACAGAATTTTTTTATTATACTTTGATGATATGTATATATATATGACTTTTTTATTACGATCATTTAATTCGCTGAAGTGATCGCTATCATTGAGCAATTTATTATTTTGTAGATTATTTTTAGACCAATTAAAACTCAATTTCCACCAAAACAACATTTGTCAAAATTTTATAATAACCGTATCATTTTTTGCAGGCAGCACTAGTGAACAGCGGATATATTTAAAAAGTTTCAATATTCGTGTTTACGGCGAAACGCTGAGATTCTGTCAATGGCACTGGAAGAATTCACGGAGGTTATCAAAAAACCGTGGAGCTCCTGTGTCATACACAGCATCTAGCTAATCAACTGGGACAACAGAAACTGTCTGCGGAATTGAATAACACGTTCAAGAATCAATTGGGTGTGCTTTTTTCTCGCCAAAATCACTTGCGTGGAACCACAAATTCAGGATGTTCAATTTTAAACGGGTATAAACGTTTCAAAATTATATTACGAATATTCGACTCTCCATCACGCTTTTTGCAATTAATCGCGGCTAATTTTAGTCCTTGTAAGGATCTGAAAATGTTTCAAAGTAAATAGTTTGCGCAAACAAAGAAATACGTGGCTTATCTTAAAATCAGTTAAGAGCACATTAACTGATTATTTAAAAATAGTTTCGTCCAATTAAAATCCTTCATCTTAATGTACGTATCTTTCTCACAAGTGGTAATCTAAACGAACATCTTTTTCACACAAGTATATTGACTGGCGCATTCTTTTCTCATCAGTTAAACTGTAAAGTTATTCTGAGTAGTCTTTTTGCTTTTGTTTTTTGTGTGTGTTTAATTCTGCTCTATGAATATTTATTTGCAAGTTGCGATCATAATGAAACATTTATTTACGATGTCGAATTTGATTTTGTGTTGCATTATATTTTAAATGAAATTTCTTTCCCGAGTATTATAACCACATTTATTCTGTTTAAAGAAAATTAATGATGTTCTTAATGAGGAATTTATTAGCTTTTTAGACAATTGTAGTCTCATCGTCAATATAGCATTAAAACCGAACTTTCATCAAAAATGATTCCACGTTTAAACAGAAGAAACCATAAAGCCCGGATATAATCTTTTTCCACTTGTTACTTATTCAAGTTCCTTAAATAAAGTTTTTTTATACGAGTTCAGTAAGTTTGGTGTGATGATATCGTTGACTTTGTTATGGATAAATTGAACTGATGATTATCATCTATTCTATGTAAAAAATAATAAAAATTATGCTAACATAGAATCCATTGTGATATCAACAATTCTAGGTTATTATCTTTAAGACGTCGATGTTAAGTTCTAATTGTGTTTGAAAAACCAGATTCAATTATATTGATTTGAAATGATAAACAGATCCTTACAGACGTATTTTTTATTATAATTATTAATATATATATATAACTGAAATGATAAAAAAATTTTTTTTAAACATTATTATAAATAACTTTGAAATAAAGCTAACCAAAAATTCAATAAAATTGACCAATTTATCGATTTAGTTTTCCCATTAAGGTCATTGAACACTGACCTACGGCGCTAACCTTTTCAATGAATCTGCAAACTCTGTCTACGTGAAAGTATAACCGAGAGGTATTACTAATAATACCTCAGAGCCGAACAATCACTAGAAAGAATACTACGATTCAAGATAAGGCTGCGCTGTTAGATTTATAACTTCACACAAATGTTTAAACAACTCTCGAGAAACATCATAAAATAAGTCTAAAAGCATACTGTACCGCATTATTATTCATTTTATTCAACTGAATAAAATTTACTATTGCTGATGCATATATAAAAATTATATCCACAGATTCCAATACAATTCGATACATAAAAAATGCAAAACTGAGAAACACCTGTGTTTCAACAACATCTGATTTAAAAGCGTACACTTAATTTTTTAATACAATTCGAAACTATAATTTTACATACAGATTAAATTACAGAATAACAAGAATAACCGATCGAATGTATAATTTGAAATCATGTTTAAACCCATTGGTCGATCGAAAGTTGATCAAGAAATGAATGTTGAAATTTATTTTTTAATTTATTGAGAAATATTTTATACTTTGCTTTATTAAAAAATTAATGATTCTTCTAGATTATCAATTCAAACTTAGGGATTGTTTTCGATATTATGTATATAAATTTATAGTAATAATATGTTTAGTCTTAAATGTTCGTGTCATCGCTTGCAGTGTGCTTCGATTATGCGAATACTGTATTTATGTTAACAGCAATTTTGTGTAAACAAATAATTACTTAATGTAAGGAACTATTATTTATTTATTAATTTCTTTGCATTCTTAAAATTACGTTAAAATTAATTATTATTAAACATTCGCCTTATATGGAATTAATCATATTGTAAGAATTGTAGACTATAATAAGTATATTGCAATTGTTAAAGCATTCTCTAATATATACTTATAATAATATTGTATCATAAATTGTAGAGTTCTGGATTATATTTAATCATCAAGTTGCGTATATATATGAAGAATGCGCTTTTTTATAATTAATTATATTATTATAAGTATATTTATTATAATAGATTTTGTTGTATGATAAAGAATATGAATTAATTATATATAATTATATATACATTATTATTTTAAAGACGACTTGTATTTTACGATTGTTTTTCAATTTAAAAAAACCAATAAAATATATGCGTAAATATATATTATTATTTCTAAAATTATCTATTTTGATACATTTATAAATTTGTTTTTAAGATGTATTGATTGTATATAATTATATTTTAGATATAAGAGTAATAATCATTTATGATGTTGACGTAAATACATGAATATATACATAATACATATCATAATGTGAATAATTATAATTAAGAATTTTATCCGCAATTAAATATACTTAAATATAAATATAATATTGATTTTCATTTATTATGGTAAAAGTATCGGTAATGTAAATTACGGTACGATTTAAATGTATGTATTTTTTCGTCGTTCATCGTTTTCTACAGTACAAAGTTACATATAAATATTCATTGAAATTCTGATCAAATTCTACACCATTTAAATACAGTATTTAATAAAATTCATAAATAACACCTAACTGTATATGTAACTTAATATTAAATTATAATATTGTATATAATAAGAATTACTATAATATTTGTGAGAGAATTTTACTTTTCACTTCGATATTATTTTGCAGACAAATTTATATCAATATTTAAATTAATTGATAAACTGACCTCTATCGCATTTTATACTATGTGCAATATATTGTGTAATTCTGCGGAATATAATTAAATTTATAAAACTTATTGGATGTAATAAATAATTCAGATTTGCAAGTATACCAAAGAAATAAAAGCAAGAGAAAATTGTATCCCCTGTGACTTCTAACTGAAAATAACTTCGAATGTAATGTACTAAATATCTAGTCGTATTCAGAGTAAATGGTGGTTTGATGTATATTTAAAATTAACCAAATTAACATACATTGAGTTATTATAATCTTATTGTATAATTTTATGATACAATGCAATTAATTTAATTAAATAAGATTAAAATAAATCTTTTAAGCATTTTTACTTTAATATTTATAATATTTTATTATTTTATTATAATTATATATGAATAAAATTGTTTATTATCGCATAAATAATATAATAATGTGTTTTTTCTACCTATTTCATAAACAACTTTGCTCACCCGAGGTGAAATTTAAACCCTGCTAATGACCTATAAGTTATCGAAATTGTATAAAAATAAGACCTAATTAGCCCCTAAAAACGGCCGAAATTTCCCTTTTTCCCATACGAGCACTTATGTAGGGCCTATTTGGGAAACGTTCTCGAACCATGTAGGTCTTAAATAGGTCTTATAGGTTTTAAAAAGGACCTAATTAACCTAGTTTAAGCACTTAAATACCTTAAATAGTGCTAATGAAGGTTCTGTAGGGGTAATGTAGGACAACAATTTCGCTTCGAGCACCTTATTCTAAAATTAAAATTTAATCTCATTATATTGGAGTGATTTTATTTTTCAATACATAGATATGTATTACACATGGTCGTTATAAGGTCGCATAAATTTGACAACACTAATATAACCCCAAAACTACAAAAAGACAATTCATGTCCAGATCGGTATTTTCAAAGTTTTTCTCAAGCAATACGGTGCTGGGGCCTCCCCCGCTCCCCACCTCGATCACGTACGTTAGTTATATTAGAGTTTTAAATTGGGGGGGGGGGGCAAACTGCCCTTGCATTAGCTTTCAGAAAACGACCAAAGGATCCTAGTTTGTTAAAAAATAAAATTTTGTACACCTGTAGTTGGGGCGCCAAAAAGTGGCGGGGCCGCATAACAACCGGAGGCTATATATATATATATATTATTCAGTCAACTGCAACAAGCTGTCGAACCCAGACTGACAATAATTTTATAGTATGGATTGTCATTATATTTTCACAATCAGAACTATATGATTTATAATAATGTTTTTTTTTGAATATTCAAATAAAACAAAATGTAAAATAATTAAGAAACCTAATTTGTTACTTTTTATACATTAAAATTATAAGGATCTTTTTTGATTTAATAAACAATTGTTTCATGTGTAAAAACTTATATCTCATGAGTGATTCTTATATAAATAAATATACATTATTTATTCAGATTTAATCAGTATTAAATAATTTACTCTTTTATATAAAAAAAGTATACATAAAAAATTTGCTTGTTAATAAAAACGTTTCAAAATCATTAAAAAAACATTACATCGCGACCAAGCTCTGATTTATATTGTATAGTATTCCGTGCATTCAAGAGTATTTCGAATAACCCGTTCACCTACCCGCTGTGTTATACTTGTTATATAAATGTAACAATGTCACAACAGCTACCATTTGTGACCTCGCGGGTTATTAACATGTGATCGGAATCACAATACCTTTGATAAAATAGAAACATCAAAACTGTGGTTTCATTGTGAAGTACATTATGTTTGTGACGTCACAATGTGAGTTTCATAGTACTTGAAAAGATAAAAACTAAATAACTATATGTTACTTCAATATTATAAAAATGTGTAAATTATTTATTCTCAAATATATAATAAATTAATTTAAAATCGCTATACAAAAATTAGCATTTCATTGGGCATTTATTTACTTTTAATTGTTTTTTTACGTTTTTATATTATATTTAAAATATAAACCATGTACTAATATATATTATTGTTGCATCTATGCATGTATTAATATTATTTCATTACAATTCAATAATATTGCAACTCGGACACTTCGAGTATTACATTTTAGACAACATGATATTATACACCGAACAAATTGAATTATTTATCCATTTCTTATTAATAAAATGGTTTCCTCTATAATTAAAATCTAATATATATATATATATATATATATATATATATAGTGTTTGAACAGTTATTTTATTGTTCAATATAAGTACTTTATTTTGCACAGTTAATAAATAATTTGTCCGTTATTAAAACTCGCAAAATAACTTTTATAATTAATTTAAGATAAATTAATTTATTTCATTAATGTATTTTATTGAAGAACAAAAATACAATATATAATACAACTGTTACTTTTAATTTCATTTTATCTAATACACATAATATTATTTTAAAAAAAGGATTATTGTCTCTTCTAATTGATAAATTACGGTTGCTATTTCAATATACATCTTTATATTAAAATACAAGTTTTGAATGCTACCGATAAAACCATTTTGCTATATAATGTTAACAATATGCCAAACAACTATAATTGTTATACATCTTATAGGAATCGAAAATATAGACAATAGATAAGAATGTTTACATATAATTAGTTAACAAAGCTGATAACAAATTAACTAAAGGTCTTAGTATTAAAATTCATCAAAATTTAAAATCATAAATTGTGTATTTGGTGTATATAATAAAACATTAAAAAGTCAAATTGTTATACACTATTAGAGATTACTATAATTATATAATACCATACACAATAAAAAATAATCTGTGAATAATTGAAATATATATATTCAATCAACAAATACTTTTAAAGCTATTGATAAGAATTTTAATTGGAAATGGCGCAAGTTTTAGTGCGATTAGT
>JABFQC010007057.1:0-10338 GCA_022817085.1 Psilanteris sp. ZL-2020
ATATACACTTAAGTTTAGTCTAACTCACGCATTCATTGTATTCATACTAAGTTCTGTTCAACTAAATATATTCATTTTTTTGGTTAATCGTGGTATTTTATCTTTACTCTCAACCATACCCTGCCAATAAAAAATTAAATTCGTAATGACAAAATGAAAATTAGATTTGATGTATGATATTAAAATCAATTAAGGCATGTATTAAATGTAAATAATATTGAACAAATTATAAAAATAATTTTAATAAAATTTATAAATTTTTATACATAAATTATAAAAAACTAAAAAAATTATAGAAAGCGAATTAACCGTTTAAAATTAAATGAAAAAAATAATTTTTTAGCACGTTGAAATCAATTTATTAATTTATAAATCACTTTTATTTTGTTATTTTGTAATAAATTAAGTTTGTTAATTTTGTTAATATAAAATATAAAAAATAGTTAAAAGGTTAAATGTAGGAAAAGGATAAGGTTTTAAATGAAAGGAAAAAATAGGTATGGTAGTAAGGAATTTTATTCATTTTTAAACAAGGAAATGGATTAATACATATAGAATAATATGGAATCATATATAATATTGAAAGCTACCTAGAAGTAGAATATATATCAAATTGACATTTTGTGCATCTTATCAATGATCATCATTAGACTTCAATGACTCTTCATTAGAATTCTTTGACTCATCATTTGACATGTCTGAATCACTTCTTGTATCCATTGAATTATTTGAATCTATTCTTGAACACTACAAATGAATATTAATTAATAATTAATAATTAGGAAAAATTGTTTATAATATATTAATAATTAAATTAATTAATTAAAATTATATTTACCTTTTCATTTTTTTTAACTAATGTTGATATAGTTTTTCTTTTTTTAGGTAAAAGATGTATGGCTTTTCTTAACTCTAAATCAGATGTAGTTCCTGGCAATACTTTTATATTTTTTGCAGAAGCAACATATATAAAGTATGGAATAGTCTCTCCACACATCTTCCCTGATAATTGCAGTAATGATTTGGAACTATATTTGTTAAGTACGTCGCCATCTTTGGTTCTTACTTCTAAACGATATTGTTTATGGCAAACACTTGCTATATATATTTTTTGGCCTTTCTGAATATCTTCAGAAAATTCTGACTTAAGAAAACCGTGTATTGTTACTAGAAAAAAATATTTACATGTTATGTTATTTAACTTATTATATTATTTTATGAAAATTAAGAAATTAAATAAATAAATTATTTTTGTATATACTTACTGTATTTATTATTAAATTGTAGAGCATCTTTAAACATGACTTTTTCATAATTAATCTCATTTAACATTGTATTGATTAAATTGCCATGTAATTTAACTGTAGTATTTGATTTAAATGTCAAATCAACTGGTACGTTACCTAAACTATATGTAGGGTTACGTTCCTGTGCGAATGCACCATCTATGTGCAATATCTATAAAAATAAGAAAGTATTATAATTATAAAGTGTATTTTGAAATGTTATAAAAAATAAGTTAGATAACAATCAATAATATATAATATAAAATTATACAAGTAAAATTTTTTTTTATTGAATGATTAATAATATTAATATTGAAAATTTTTCTAAATGAAATTAAAATTAAATCAAAATAAAAAAATAAAATAAAAAATATATTATTTTGACATATATACAAATGTAATATCTCCTAAAAATTTAATGCTTTTGTAAAAAAAAAAAATTATGAGAATAAAAAATTACCTTTTTTATTAAAAAATAATATAAAAAAAAATAATATTATAAATTAAAAAATTATGTTTTTAATTACTTACATTATTTAACTTAAAAAGAGGTTTCACTCTTTCAATGTTATCCTTCCCCCAAACAGTAACTTGCACGCGCCAATCATAATTGGTTAAAACAACCTTAAACACATACTCGGTCCCATGTGCTGTATTGAGTATGGTGGGAATAGTTTCACTGTCAACTAATCCTATGAATTCACTATAAAAAACATACATAATTAAAATAAAGGTCAATTAATTTAATATATGCAATATAATTTTTGCGCAAAAAAAAAATAAATACATTTTCATAAATTAATTATGCAAAATAATTATAAATGAAAATTAAAAAATTTACAACAATGCAAATGTATAAAATATACAAAAGCAATTCTGGATTAATTCATTGACATAATGTTATTTTATACAAAATTATATGATATATTCATTGTTTATATATTAAATTAAAAATAAAAAATTATATATATATATATATATATAGTTTTTACGCAGATATATTTATATAATTTTTATAATTAAAATAATTTTATAAATAAATGTTTTTAATATTTAATATATTTTATATTTTATATAACAAAAACAACTTACACAGTCCCATCGTAAGGCAAAACGTTTTGCCACAACTGGCTTGGTGAGCAGTCATCCATTGCTTGCTTGAGTTTAATTTTTTTATCTTCATCAGTCATATTTTATATATATATATATAATATCTATTTTAATATTATTTAATATTAATATAATACTTTGCTTATTACAAAAAGTAATATTCTAAAAATTATTATATAAAAAATGTTTAAAAATTTGTTTGAAAGAAAACTTTAAAAGAAAATGTTGTCTTATACATATAAAAAATAAAAATAATTAATATTATATACATTTATATATATTTGTATTATTTAATTTTTTATAAAAAAATTAACAAAAAAACATTAATAAAAAACACAATTTTGCTATTATTATTATTATTATTATTATTAATGAAATATTATTAATAATTATTAATTTTCATTAAAATATATATACAGACGTTAACATAAAATTTAAAAAATATATTTAATTTCTAAATAAGAAAATTTTTTTTTAAATACTTACTTAAAAACTTGAAGATGACAAATTATGATTTATAATTGCAAACTATACAATTTATTGCAGTATTTAATATTATATTTTCTTTATTTTAAATTATGCTATTAAAAATTGCCTACTTATATATTTATTTTTATTAATTTATATTTTCGCTCACACAATAATTCACAACGTGATGATTTTTACGTGTATAATATGCAAATGAGCAGGACTAAACAAATGACTCGACAAATTTTTAAACATAAATCATGTAATAATTAGATACAACATTAAGAGTTGATCACGTGATTTGAATAGAGTAATCACTATTAGGGGTGCGTTTTTTAATTTACTGTAAGTACTGTAGATGGTTATGCATCTTTATCGAACACACCGTATAATATATTTTCATCTTTCTTAACGCAGTATTTGCAGTACTTTTTTTTACTGTAAATTAAAGAACTCAGCCTAAATACAGCCTAAATAGCTACGTTGGTTACGTCTATTAAATACTGCGTTAGTAAAAGCTAAAAAAATATATTAGTGAAAATTCGATAAAGATGCATTACTACTAGATACTTTCTCGGAATGTATGAATATATTTTATTATAAATTATAATATTAATTAACTTAGTTGAATTTAATTTGTTTTAAAATTAGTCAATAATTTATTTAAATAATTTGTATTAAATATAATTTTGTCAAAACTTATTATAAAAAAATAAACTTTGTATGTATTAGATATTGATTATTGTAGGGAAATTTTAATCCAAAATCGATCGCCACGAAGTCAGGTTGAATTATGTTTATGTGTTTCTAATAGTCTTCTGTTCTGGACCATGCGTATCATGTTATGTGTTTTTCGCTGTTAAGGCGGTTCTTCACGTTTTTTATATAATATATATTTGTATTTTATAAAAATACATCTTTTTTATTTTAATACATTCTCCTATAAATGTAGAATGTTCTAAAAAAATACATGTTATTAATTCGGTCCAGGAGCCTTAATCCGAGATGTCACTATCGACTTTTGACGCAGATCCCTAATGTCACGTAGTATCTCTTTCCACTAACAGTGACTTAAGTCATCTGCGTCAAAAGTCGGTAGTGACATCTCGGAATAAGGCTCCAGTACTGAAAACTCATTTTAGAACTCAGCCATAGAATAAAACCGAGTAACCGCATGTCCTAATCTTTTGTAGACTCAAATAATAATTAGTAAATAAAATGTTATAAAAATAAAGAGCATTTTGTATTGTGAATCCTTTATTATTCTGCCGAAATTACAAATTTATATAATATCAATAAATAATGAACTAGGTACGTTATATTGTAATGTATATGTAATGTAATGTAAACAACAAATACCTAACTGTAAATATTTATGACATTCGTCGTTCACTGGTAGAATTTCATTGTGTTATAGTACAATAGTATATAAAGAATATAATTGTGTTATTTATAACAATCAAGTTAATTTCTGCATTAAGTTTATCGTATGAACAATTGTATTCTAACAGGTTTGTATTTTTTATATTCAATTTGAAAAATATGTATTAAATGTAAAAATTAGTAGATTTTATCAAAATTATAACCCAGTTAATCAGATTTATTATGTATATATTATGTATTAGAATATAATAATGAGATTTGCATTTACCTAAGAAATAATTTGTATTAAACTTTCAATTAACAAAATGAGATTAAAATTTGAAATTTGTTATTTTCATTGAAATTCAATTTTTAGTATGAACATTATAACTGCATAACTACATTTATATAGCATCATAATATATAGTTACACAATAGGAATTTATTTTTTTTATTATTATTATTTATTATACGGACTCAACGTTCAATTACAATTACATAAATTAATAACAATAATAATAATATTATATAACAATATAATAATAATATTTTTATTAAATTTTTACTCAAGAAAAATGAATTAAAAAGTAAACTAACATTTGCAATATGTCATTTTTACTGACAATTTAATTGTCAGACAATACTGTCAAAGATTAAATATCAAAGTATGTCAGTCTGTACATTTTAACTGTTATAATTTAATTTACTTAGCTTCATTATATATAGTTACAAAATTAAAATATATATTTATTAAATTTTTATATCCACAAAATTAAATGAAAATTCGACAATTGTCCTTTTCATGAAAATTAATTATCTGAAATAATACTATATAAGATAACATATTAAAGTATATCAGTATTAAGATTTTAAAAGTTATAATTGATATTCTGTTGCTCTATTACATATAATGACATAATCAGAATACACTTATATTAAGTTTTCAATCATCAAATTTAGATTAAAGTTTAAAATTTATCATTATATTTGAAAATTCAAATGTGAGCTACTCTATACAAGATGACATATTAAAGTATGATAGTATAGATATTATAACTGCATAATTAAATTTATATAGATTCATTATATATAGTTGAATAATTAGAGGTTATTTTTATTAAATTTTGAATACACGAAAGCATATAAATATTTTAAAATTATCATTTACATGGAAAATTCTTATCTAAGGTGGTACTGTATAAGATGATATTTTAAACTAAGTCTGTGTCAACATTTTAACTATTATATAATTTATATTTATAGCTCTATGACATAACGACATAATCAAAACACGTTTAAATTAAATTTTCAATAAAGAATGTAAAATTAAATTTTGATATTTGTCATTGTAATTGAAAATTTAAATTTGAGGTACTATTATACAAGATTACATATTAAAGTATGTCAGTCTAAACATTAAAACTATATTTACACTTAGATAGCTTCATTACATAGAATTACATAATTAGAATTCATTTTTATTAAATTTTTACTCAACAAAAGTGAATTAAAGAGTAAACTAATATTTGAAATGTGACATTTTCACTGAAAATTCAATACTCAGATAATACTGTCAAAAATTACATATAGTATGTCAGTTTGAACATTTTAACTGTTATTCTTTAATTTATCTTGCTTCATTATATATATATATTTACCTATAGCATTGCTATCTATAGATATACACTTGCAGGTTGGGATAATTGACATTTGGGAATTTTTTCACTCACCCATATTCATTATATATAGTGACATAATTAGAATTTATTTTTATTAAATTTTGAATACTCGAAATTTGAAAATTATCATTTACATGGAAAATTTATATTTATAAATAAGGTGGTACTGTATAAGATGACATTTTAAAATATGTCAGTCTAAACATTATGACTACATAATTACATTTAGAAATCTTCATTATATATAATTACATAATTTAAATTTTTAAAAAATAAATCACTTATCTTTAAAATTATTTAATTATTATTTCAATAAATTTTCAAATTATTTATTACAAATTTAATAGAAATTATGTCTGATAATGTAAATAGATATAATAAGGATACTTTAAATAAATGGTAATTAGAAAAAATTCATTAGAAGCGTATATTAAAACGACACCATACATAATACTACCTTAAAATTGAAATCCAACATAAATCAAGGAATTTATATAAATTATTCAAAGGTAGCACATTATAAGTTGACATTTTAAAATATACTGCCCATGATGTTTTTAGGTCAATAATTAATTTAATTTATTATTATTATATCTATATAAACAATCAAAATTAATTTGTATTAATTTATTAATAAATAATTTGACTTCATAGTTTGAAAATTATTGATTTATTTTGGATTTCTATATTAAGGTATATATGGTGATATTCTAAAATATTATTTCAATCTTATAATTATAATAAGTAATTTGAAGTAGCTTTATAGTATCTATTTACTTTATCAGAAATAATTACTATTAAATTTTTTAATGAATAATTTGAAATTGTAGCTTGAATATTGTATCTTTATGTTGAAATTCTATTCTAGGATAGTACTATATATGGTGTCATTTTAATATATGCTGCTAATGTATTTTTTCTAATTCTCATTAATTTAAAGTATGATTATTATATCTACTTACCTTATCAGATATAATTTCTATTAAATTTTTAATAAATAATTTTAAACTTTAACTTGAATATTGTTATTTTATCCTTGATTAAAGTGCTAAGGTAGTACGCTATAGGATGATAATTTAGAATATATGGCTAATGACTTTTTTGTATTTATAATTATTTTATATAACTGTTATTATATCTATGTGCATAATCAAAATGCGTTTATATTAATTTGTTAAGAAATAATTTGAAATAATAGTTTGAAAATAGGAAACCAAAAAAAACACCAATCTTCAAGCTATAATTACAAAAAGTTATTAGCAGCGTATATAGTACTATCTTAGACTAAAATTCCAACATAAAGATGTTGGACATAAACATTAAAACTTATAATTAATATGAAATATGATTATGCACATTGATATAATAACAATAAATTAAATTAATTAAAAAAACAAAAAAGTCATTAGCCATATAATTTAAAATGTCATCTTATATAGTACTATTATAGAACTGCAATGAAGGATATAACAACAATATTCAAGCTAAAATTTCAAATTATTTATTAAAACTTTAATCGGATTTAGTTCTGATAAAGTAAATATATATTATAAAGCTACTTTAAATTACTTATAATTATAAAAAAGTCATTGGCATTTTTATTTAAAATCTCACCAAATATAGTCCTACCTTATATTTTATTTTATAAAACAAAAATCCAAAATTATTCAATAATTTTCAAACTATAGAGGCAAATTTTTTATTAATAAATTAATACAAATTAAGTTTAATTATTCATAGAGATATAATAATAATAATAATAAAGTAAATTAATTATAAATTTAAAAAAGTTATGGGTAATACATTTTAACATGTGTACTTATAGGATGCTACTTTAGATTCATTTATATTAATACTACCTTAATATAAAATATATAATATAATAAGGTATAATACTATCATAATATAAAATAAAACATTAAAATTAAAATATAATAAAATCATCAATTTTCAAGCTATAAATACAAATTATTTATTAAAAAGTTAATATAAATTAATTTTGATTATATGTAAGTAATAAAAAAAAATAAATTGCAATTATGATATATTAAGCTTTATTTTACCACAAAGATAGTGGTATATAAGACGACAGATATTATCATGATATGCATGACTATTTTCATGTCTAAATGAAATAATTTAACGTCTATTTACATAATATGTATTATTTCTGTATTAATTTTCAATTATATAATCCCAAAACTGGATTGAAGCACATTTAAGACGTCATATATTATAGTTATACCTATGATTATTTTTATATAATCATAGCCAAGTGGTTCCAAACTTCGAATAACAAACTGAAAGTCATGCGTTCGATTCCCGAGAATTTTATTTTTTATTTAATTTTATTTCGCTAGCATTAATCGAACATTAATGCTTGCATTATGCGAGTATTTAATGCTACGAATACTATGACACATCTGCAATGTTTATACTAACATTATGTTAGCATTAATGCAAGTAAAATGTTAACATAATACTTGCCTTTTTTCTTATTTTGCTATCTGGGAAATTTACTATGTAAATTTACAAATTTATATATGTCAGGTAATATAAATTGTTTGAAAATTGGTACGTTTGTTGGTTTGAATTATTTCATACCGAATAGATTAAAATGATTAAGAAATAATTTTTAATTTAAAGAATATAATTTATATAATACGAATTATAATAATTTACTGAAACATTTTGTATACTTAATGTTTATTAACATAATGTATAATGAATATTAAATAAAAATAATATATATTTTTTTTCTCAATGTTTAGTTTTGAAAGTTTCAAGTACTAATGATATGTCTTTCTTTTGCAGGTGCTGAGTTTAATCTGGCTATTACTGGATTATTATATAAATTAAAAATAAAAAAATATATTTATACAACAAACAATAAATTTTTTCAATACAAGTTTACTTTGTTGTTCAATCCAATAATACCCATTAACCTGATAATTCAGTTGATAAAAAATTTCATAAGATAATTGATAAGAAAGTTGATAATATATGATAAGATAGTTGATAAGAAAGTTGATAAAAAAGTTGATAATATATGATAAGATAGTTGACAAGAAAGTTGATAATATTTGATAAGATAATTGATAAGAAAGTTGATAATATACGATAAGATAGTTGATAAGAAAGTTGATAAATAGTCTGATAATTATAAAAGTGATAATTCTGATACTGATAAGAAACAATAGAATTATATACTTTGTATATATCGAATAAAGTGATACTGTGATATTGATGTTGATAATTGTTTGTAAACGTTTCACGCGTTCTAAATTTTGAGAAATATTGATAATTTAAAAAATATATTGTTATCTAATAATTAAGTGATAATTTGATCTGATACTACCGTTATTAACAAATATAGTAATCAAATATAAAATTTAATTATAAAATTTATTTACTTTTAAGTTAGATACAAATTTCTTTGAAGAACAATATATTGCATAAATATTTTGTCATTGCTTTTAATTGCTCATTTATTTTAATAATAAATAATTTATTGTAATAAAAAAATGGGAAGAAGGAAAATTGAACGTTCTGCAGAAGAAGAAGCAGAATTTCAACGTCTAAAAAGAGAAAGAAAATGCAATAATCAAGAAAAATATCGTCAAAAACAAAAAAATAATAAAAAGAATGTATTAAGTACCGAAAATGCTACAAGTAATGATAATGTAACTCCCGCTATTGTTATACAATCATTAGTAGATAGTCCTTCCACGAGTTTTTCTGTAACAAATCAAACCAGTAATATTCCAATAATAGACAATAATTTTAAACCGGATAGTAGTAATACTTATTTACAAAATAATTTATTATCGATAAATACAAGCGTTGATATGAACGAAAGACAAAATTTATTAAGTGAAAATGTAACTACTGAAATTTGTACAATAAACAATAATTATTCAGAAAGATCTAATAATCATAATACTCTAGAAACAATTACTCCAATTAATGATTTGAATGCAAGTATAATAACAAAAAATCAGAATTATCACACTAGACAAAAAGGAATCAGAAATATTAATTTAAATGATATATCTGAACATTATATTGGCGCTATGAATGTCCTTTGTATACATTGTTCAGCTAAACATTTTCAAACTGAAAAAGTTGCAAACAAAGATAATTCATTCCGTGATTGTTGTAATCATGGAAATGTGAAGTTGGAATCTTTACCATCACTCCCAGATGAACTTGATAATTTATTTTCAAATAATCATCCACAATCGAGACATTTCTTTGACAGGATTAGAGGTTATAATAATGCCTTTTCATTTGCTTCGTTTAATGCAAATTTAGTTAATTTTAATGCACAAAGAAGAGGCCCATTTTGTTTTAAAATTCAAGGGCAAATTTATTACAAGATGAATGATGCTTTGTACCCAGCAATTAATGAGCAAGCAAATTTTGGTCAATTA
>JABFQC010007058.1:0-10337 GCA_022817085.1 Psilanteris sp. ZL-2020
GTTTTTGCTTCGATATCCTCGGAATCACAGACGTATACCCAAGTAAAAATTAGACTAGTTTTTGCCTAGTTTAAACCAGATTCTAGCCAGATTTTGAATGGATTCACTAGTCTAGATAAATCTATAAAATTATTGCCTAATAATTGCTGTAAGAAAACTGTAGTAGTTTGTTTTTAGAAAAATTTAATAGATTTTGGATAGTTCTAAAATAAGATTACTAGACTAGATTTACTTTATATATTTTGGCTAGGTACATTAGCTAGGTATATTAATTATACTGATATTAAGTATTTTTGCCTTAAGAAGTCTATTTTGTCATTGTGCACTACAAGTCATAGTAGCTCAGTGGTTAGAGTACACGTTTTAAAGTCGAGACGAGGATTCAAATCCCGGAAATAATTATTAATGACACAAATTTTTCAAACTCAAATTTTATTAATTATTAGGAAACAAGATGTCTCCTTAGCCTCAAAATAATATTAATTGTATGTATATATATATATATTATTTTACTTTTATAACAATAGTTAAAAACTGGCCAGAATCTAGGCTGACAGATCGTGACGTTGCTACTTAATTACTGCATAGTTGTTTAGGGATAAATCTAGTCAGAGTTTAGAAAAATCTGGTTGTTTTCACGCAAAAAACTCGACACAATTTTTACTTGGGTAGTAATGTTAAACATAACATTTTTCTGTGTGTATATATATGAAAATTGATCAACACCTTATTTGTTAAGGAACACACGTAATATTTATTCATAAATTAAAGTGTATTTGTGAACAAATTTGTTTAAAATCATTATGTACCATCGTTTTTAAAAAATTAAAAAATATGTGACGCATATTCGGACGTCAGTAAGATATTCTTCTTCATTAAAGCAGTCTTTCTTAACAATCCAGGCAACTTTTTCTTCGTCCAGTAAACACACAAACGATGTTCGCAACACAAATATGATGACTCATCAGTGATACATTTGCCAAGACAGTTAATTAATGATTAGGTTTCTCAAGATCACTACTCGAGTGTGAGCTCGTGCGAAAAGCCAATTCGACGTAGCAGTGAAGTACGCAGTTGAAGAAATGTAACTCGTCATTTACTCCTGACAACTAACAGTGTCAAGCTGCAACCGACTGCCAACGCACTAACTTAGACCTTTCAATGTTTTCTTTAACCTTTACGGGGCTTTCAAAAAACTCGATACAAACTAATTAATGATGTTCAGATCGCTGTAGATAACGTCATGTTTCATTACATTTACCGCATTGCTTCAACCGTCGTGAAAATATCATAAAACCGGTAAATTTGATCAACGGATTTTTCAGTCTCTAAATTGACAACAATTGTCATCTTTTTACAATTGCTTTTCGTAAATCTAACGCAACCAATCAAAACGCAGCCATACAAATTACAAAGAATGACTCGTCGATTTGAATAACAAAATCCTTCTTGATTTCCTGCAGATACATTCCGTACAAGCTATTGCACCTAGCCCTTGACATTTGCGTAATTTCATACAAATCTTATCTTACGTCAGAATATCACAATACTATGATATGAATATATAGTTAACTTATCCCGATGATTGTCACTTCTTCCTTTATCATCGTATAACCGGAAAAAAAAAGACACATCGCATTGAGAGGCTCGCGAGTGAATTACTATTATCTAATACGGATAGTTTGAAGGCAATACAAATCTGAGATTGTTCGAAGATTGGTGCGTCCGAAAAATGACCAATAATGCACCGTTAGCTAACATCGAGTTTAGTTTTGTGCCGGGCACGTCGTGGTGTGATAATCATCGATATTTTCTCTTCCGCATACCGATTTCGCGGCAGCACGTGACCAACCGGGTAAAAATTGCTCCGTGCCATTGATACCCTATATGATAATATAAATGTTTGCAAAAATATCTGGGAGAAATTCGCGATGGAAAAATGGTCGAGTTGCCAAAGTAAGGAGCGATTCGTAAAAGCAAAGTTTCTATTCTGTGACAAAACCGGCGCATTAATTATAAGCGAAAAAGCACGAGCGCGAGTCAGCGTTGTTGGCGAAGGTCGTTGCAGCTGCGTAACAACGACCGCGTGGTTTCGAAAAATAATTGTTGAATCGCAGATTTGCACTCGAAGTGAAACGTTTAGTAGATCGTCAAGCAATAAACCAGCTCCTTAGGTGTTTCACAGTCAAATCCACCGAGTCCTTGTGCCTCGTGGTGAATGTTTGTTATCCACTTTAGGGTCGGGCTCTTGATGTTGTATCTCGCAGCTTTTTTTCAATCGCAGCGACGGGACCGACGGGATTCGACGGATGTTGTACACGGAGTCAAGAGGATGCGAGCGCACGAGCAAAGAACGCGTTCCTCGAGAGTTGCGTCAATATTACCGCGTACTTGCATAAATCGCGCCAAGTATGTACAATGCTTCAATCTGGCTGTGAAACATTCAAAGCGAGTGATCTCGATGTCGCGTCAGACATTGATTTCTGCGTGCTTGAATAGCGTTAAAAACGACGCAACGTTTCTTGATGTCAAGAATATTGTCATTATACGAACTCGAGAAACACAACCGAGATTGACGGTATTGGCTTCGAGAAAGCCGCTCGACGAGGGCGACTGAAGTGTTTCTCAAAAAATTGATACAACGTTCGCCGAATATTCGTACCGAGCGACGAAACAATTTCGGAGTTGCAACGGACTGGTTGCACGTTTCTCTTTTGCGTGCCGCTATTTGGTGCGCGAAAACCTTATTGTTTACTCGCGGAGAGGCGAGCTACCGAAATTTTGACGACGTCAATTGCATTCGTGAGTGATGAAGTGGAAATATTGTTCGAGGCGCAGCATTGTATAAACATTGCCTAATCCGTGTTGTTCTTGTCGGTTGAAATTACCGATGAACAATGCCATTTATATGATAATGCGTAACCGAAAGAATGTAAAAGTGCGCGCGAAGTGTTGCCGATCAGCTGCGGTACCCGCCCATGATCTTTCATACAACGTTCTTATTTTTGAAAGTCTTAATCGTATCAGACATCACGCACAGGAGTTGTCATAGATATGGAGCGTGCGCACCGCGTACACTCATGCGTAGAAATATTTTTCAAGGAAAACAGAATGATAAATGACAGGTATGTTGCGTTATAAGCAGCGAGGGTAACATTTAGAACACTCGAATAGAGTCGACATTCGCCGTGGCAGTCGAAGTCGATGCGAAATGTGTTTGTGTTATGGTGGTGTATGTGTGTACGGATATATTCGAGCTCGGCCTACGCAGAGTCATATGAGCCCTAGCGAGCCAAGAATGGTCAAGATGGCTAAATGGTTACAGTTATTAATACGTATAATTATGAATATGCATACTTAGTTTATAATTAATGGTTCGGGCTGGACGCATTGGGAATAACGAACATGTGCGCTATCGCCCGAATGCCATTTGGGTATGGATATTCAACGTCAGAGTCTGATCTGACAATATCTTAGACGCGCTGCTATTCATCCGAATTTTACGGTGTTGATTGTTTCGCGGCGAGTTCCACCACTTGAAATAAAATTAAACACGTGGCCAATTAGCGTTCGCGTGATCTTCAATTTGATTAGATTCTTGTAAATGGAATGAGTGATTGAGATGAATAGTTTTTTCTGATAAAAACGTATTTTCTGCTTTGTTCAACTTTCAACCCATCCGTCATGGCGGAGGAAATATTTTCACGCCTTTTCGTGCGCTGTTTATTATTATTTCAATGTTATAAATCATTTTAGAATATATAACGGGGATAAAAGGGATTTGATCGGGTTTTCTTAATAATAAAGAAAGAACCGAAATTGAATTGTTACAAAAACAATTAACGTCGTCGTGCTCGTTTTGGTAAAGGACATTTAATTAAAACAGAGCACATGTGTTACACATTGAATGTACTCCGTTAATATTGTACGAGTTATAAAAGGAAGTCTCCTCGGTAAGGAAAAAAATCGAAATGAAAGAATCGTACTTAGAAAGAAAAAGAGAATAGTGTTTGCCTTTCGAGTACCGGTATCATGCGCTATATGTGTAGGTTATTTCACAGGCTTTAGTGCACTTGAAACGTAGATGACATCTAAAATATTTAGCGTATACCCTTTTCGCAATTAATAAAGTTATTTTATTGGAACGTGTGTATTACGGTATCAAAAAGGATTATATTAATAAACTCTAGTTTCAACGTGAGCAAGTTTTTTAAACTTGTTTATTATGTTCGTATTTTTACAAATATTCTTGTTTGTTATTTTGCATGTTAATAATAGTATATTATATGACCTACCAAGGGATAATTCTGAAATTCTACGGGTATATTTCATAAACGATCTCTTTTTACTTAGCCTAAAGGAAGATGTTCCATGGAAATCCCCTTCACTACCAAAATTAGACATCTCATTAAGATGCTTCGGCTTGATGTCGACTATGAATATACTACTTCGTTTGTCCTGTCGTGAAATGGAAATATCTAATGTCTAATACATTTAAAATATATATTTATTCCAAATAATGGATTAGATTGAATGGGTTTAGATTTTAACGGGTCAAAATGTATTAATATTTTGAAAATAAAAAAATTAATGATTGTTTATATCTACATCAATTAAAAATCAATTAATATTGCACAAATATAAAACAAAATAATGTCGATATTCTTTATTATAATGATTTATTCAGGATATTTACATACAGAAAATAAAGTCTAGATTTATAATATAATGTATTAAAGTGAATAAATATATGACCTTCATTATAATAATGTATTTCTAATAATTTCTTAACTAATATTTATCAATTATTATTAATATAAAAAGTTATTGAATTCGAAATTTAGATTTTAATAAACAAAAAAATAAACAATTTCATCAATTTTTCTTATAATTGTATACACTTATTTTAAACATTTTATAAAAATACCATTTATATTTAAAAGAAATATAAATGTCCGTTGAATTTTAAGACTTTTTGACAACACATTTTATATAAAATATTGTTTTCGCGTCTACGGTCTCTAAAGCATTATTCATCCACTGTTCAATTAAATGTTATGCATACTTTATTCGAACCAGGCTGCGTAAAAGTTTCACTATACTAAACATTCTATAGAAAATTGTATTTCGGCTCAGATTGAGAGAAACATTCAGATGATCGAATTTTTGTTGTCAGCGTGCGCATTTTTATCAATACAATTAAGATGAAGCGAAGCTTCGGCCCGTACTTTATTTCCTGCGCTGTTATTTATCGATTGCGGCTTAAATATTTTTTCCGTAAATCGTAAACTAGCGTAGCTTTATTACGTATCCTGTTTACCTGCGCGAACATTTTACAATCAAAGTCGTTTACAGAAATATTTTATTAAAATCATTTCGTTCGATTGTAATTTTGTTACGCAAAGTCGTCGGAAAAAGTACGCTTTTTGTTTAAAAAAAACACTTGTTTCGTCATTAAAAAAATGATTATTAAACACATAAAATTTAATTTTTCCACTTTACCAATAGTATTTTCTATTTTTACGATATACATATGAATGCTATACGGAAAAGAAATTAAGAGTGAAATATCACATATATGGGTATAAAGCAATTAATATTTCGATACATAAATAAACGTGTTGCGCAAGCAACGAACAGTTAAGTACTGTGAATAGGTATATATATAGTATGTGCGCTTGCCGTAAATTTACCATAACAAATCTCACCAAGTATGCGGAATGAGTGATATCATTAATTAGCATTGGGTCAGCCGTTCTTGAGGTACTTATTAAATACATTTATAGCATGGACAAAAAAATTGTGGTTGCAGTCGTGAACCGCCTACAACTTGGACACAATGCAACCGAATATTGAAGGTTCGATGGATAAATTTCTGTCGAAGGGTAATATTGAAGGGTTGAATACCACCCACGCATGCTTTTAGTATGCAAAGGTTTAATAGAAGACTTAATTACACTATATAGTCAAACGTCGATATGAAATTATTTGGAATAGAATAATATAAGATTTCCTGAATTTCAGATTTATTAGATGCAAATATTATATGTAATTATACCAAACCATGCTTTATACATTCAACTTTAATTGTAGTCTTTTTTTAATTCGATACAATTTCATGTGCTTCTTATGTTATTAAATGTGTATAATAATTATTTCACGTGATTTCGTGGAATCAAAGTAACGCTATAATTGTTAATACATTTAAATAATAAACATAAATATATATATGAGTTCTTTAAAATAATTAATGATGGATTATGTTACGAATAATACATTTTAAAATTTATTGTTTTAACATTATAAACATTTGTTTTAGCATTAAACAAACGACTCAATATTATCCTTATGTCAGTAACCAATGCATTTAATTGCGCGCTTTATTAGAATCATCTTACATATGCGGTTCTCTTATTATTTCTTATAAAATCTTTAATTTTAGCAATAATTGAGATTTGGATCGAATTCAGAAGAATTCAGTAAAAACGTGCTCGCTTTTGTACTTCATTCGCTTGCACGACAGGCGAAATCATACGCGTATATATAAAAGGAAAGTTTTGGAGATGGTATATTCATTTTAAAGTGAGAGATGAATTTTAAAAGACTTTAGTGCCAGAAAGAATATCCTATCATAAAATTCTTTTTTTGGCTGATTAAACAATGGTGTTTACAAAAAATTGCATATATTACAATATAGTAAGTAGAATTTTTAATGTTATTACTTGGTAATTAATTTTGGTTCTTAATTTAAATTCAAGCGTAACAGAAGAATTTTGTTTAAATTGATTTCAATGTATATTTATAAATCGTACAATTCAGTGATAATGTATTAAATGTAATAATTCCATAATGCAAAGTTTATATATAAAATCGTTCAAAATATTGTTTAATATTCAAGTAATTATACAGTTAAGAAATTGAGCAACCGAGTTTTAATTAATTTATTTCCGTGACAATATTTGACTAACTAAATTTTACTGAAAATTTCGGGAGACAACAAAATGTTATATCAACAATTTAAATAATAAAATAAGAAAGACAAATTACTGTTCGAAAAAGGATTTTGCTTTCTTACGTAATAAAATTTATTGAATAAATCTTACGCTCTTAACTCAATGAAATATAAATTTTACAATTTACAGTTTCGTCTCTAACACTGATTAATATTGACTGTTTATATCTACAGAATGTTCGTTTGATATTAATGAAGAATAATTGTTCGCTAAGTAAAGATAAATGATTATTTAATTCACACACTTTATTAAAAAAGTATACTGAGAATTAATCCATGTAAGGATAATTAATAAACAAAGTAATAACAAAAAAGAGCGTTTCAATTAAAGTCAATCACACGACAACGTCGACAATGGTTTATATATCATAAATCATGATTTTAAGATAAAATGATCGGCGAGTTAATGAGTGTAATACAACATGCAACGCTAAAAATTGAAATTAGTGAAAGTGGGTCATATTGCGAGCAAGACATTAACTTTGTAATATTTAATTATTGTAATTAAAGATTATAATTAATCCTTCGGGGTATCCCGCAATCTTTTATGAAAACAATAATTACCGCGCGACTTTAATTCGCGATTCTAAATAAATACGGAACAATCGCGTACGCTTATTAATCAACATTCTGATTCGCCGTTCGAATTATTATTCTACAATATAATTTTTTCGATCCGAGCGCAAATCGCGAAAGAATCCAAACGCCCGGTTCAACGAATATGAAAGTCGCGCGTGTTAGTCGAAACGACGAATCTCGCGGCTTGAACTAAAATTAACGCGCGTCTTAGTCGGTTGCGGCAACAACGATATCAATTGCACCGAGAACGCGATCCGGCAAGGCGCAGTTTTCCAACCGAGTGGAGTTTACTTGTCGCACTTTCAAACGCTTTAAAACGTAACGCGCTGTGACGCAGTGCGGCGCGATGTTCTTTGTTGTTTCGTAGCGGCAACGATGACTGCAATGACATAAATTGCAATTAATACTTGCCGGGGTGTTGCGCCGCATAACCACTCGCGGCAACCGAATGTAAATTAAAAACAAACTAATATCGCCCACTTAAATCACTTTAATGCTCCGGCACGCCGCGCGCCAAGTGGTCCTTTAATCATTTTTACGCGCCAATAACATAAATTTCCGATCAAATTCGATACATTAAAATGACGGTTATTGCTAATTATATATGAACGCGCGTTGCACGCTCTTGGGGGATCATTCGTTTAAGTAACAAATTATTAACAAATTAACATCTCTCCGTAGCGTGCTACTTTATTTCAAAAATGGTTTAATTGAAGGCTGCGGAGTCGGCGTGCATGTGGTTATTTGATCGTAGATTATTATGTTTATCATTTATTTCAATATATATATATATATATATTTGTGCCGTCTAGGATAATTATTCTTGTTTGTCATTGAAAAGTTTTGCTCGAAGAGAAAATGAGTAGAAATGTTTGCTAATGTTGCGAGAAAAATTGAGTTTAGCGTAAAAAGAGTAATCGGTTGAAGAAAGGTTGGAACACGGGGGTCTTGTTAAGCCGAGCTATTATAGTTAATTAAATAGCATCCTCGCTATCGCATGGCTCGCGACCGTGTCCATGGCATTAAGACCGTACGACGCCGATAAGTCCTTGAGCACACCTCGTTATCGACGGCGGAGACAAGAGTGCTTGACTCGACAAAAAGAAGGAAGTACACAATACTTGCAACAACAACCAGTATGTACGGTTACGCGTCGATTCTGCCTTTTGTCTAAAGCTGGCATTTAAGATACACTCTCACTGTTTCCTGAACCGCGTTTGGCTAAGCGTTATTTCATTTCGCCGGTAATCAAAATTATATGCATTTTTGTATTACCCAGAAATGTCATTTTATGAACGTATATATATATATATATATACCGTGAATATTTATTGACAGTAGACGCACGAAAAAATAAACGGCAAAGAGACAACTCGGTTTTTAATTTCGAGCGTCTACTTTCAAGAAACAGTCGCAGTATATATACACTGAGAGAATTAGATTGTCGAATTAAATATCTAAACAGTTTCGTTTAGTAAAAAACAAACAAATTTATCGTCTAGAATGAACAAACAGTGTGATTAGGATGACACTATTTTTGTTAGAAAGTTCAGAATTTATATTCAGTTTTGAATTTTACTTAAAATAAATATTTATAATACATAGCGATCAGATTTACGCTGAATAATTTTATGACATTAATTTTATTCTTTAGTAATTACTGTAATGGCATTTTCAGTTTTATTTATTATATTACAATTTGAGGTTAGGATAGTAAAACGTTTACATTGTCAAGGTGATTATATCAGTCGTTTTATATTTTACAAACGTTATGTCAAATATACTACTTATTGTGTACGTGTGTGTCTATATATTACCATTATTTTTGTCTGGATTTGTCGAATTTCGTAATTTTCTGACAAACTTTTTTTTTCACTGTATCTAACATTGTTAAATCCAATAATTACGGATTGCAGCTGCGACAGTCATCCAAATATTCAATTCGACAATCCGGATTGTCAGAGATGATAAAACAAATGTCATATTAAATGACGTATTAAACATAACCTAAAATTTTTACAATCTTGACTGTTGAATTGAATATCTCTTTATTCAAATCGGCTATCTGTAATTTACAATCTAATTTTAATATCTAGATTGTGAATTTAACAATGTTTTCTCTCGGTGTACTTTCGCGGGAATAATTTGCGACAAATGATAACTCCGTTTTTCGTAATCTATTCTAATTAAATGCACGGTATGGTTATAATAAAAATAATATTTTCAATGCAGCTTATTGTAATTTTCTGCTTGTTTGTTTTGGAATGCAAGAAATTTATTCCTTTATAATAAATATTAATACACGATTATTATTATATAATATTCTTTACTATAGACTTTAATAATGATTGATAGTGGGAAATTTCTTCGAACTAAAGAAAATATGTTCAGTTTTTTCAAGTTCATACATTCATGTTCAAATTGACGTGCGAATTATTAATTACCTTGTCTTGAACGTAACAGTTTTCCAACGAAATAAATCGATTTGAATTTTGTATAGTAATACAGAGACATTTTTGTGGGTGTTCAAATTTTCCACGATTATTGACAGTTTTTTGAATCATAATATAGTGATTAACGGTAGAACGTGTTTCGAACGAGAAATAAATTATTGCATACATTTTTTTATATGAATGTGTTTGCGATAATGATAATTATTTAGGAATTGATGTTTTAGATTTTTCATACATTTCGTTGCAGTTTCTACATCCTTTAACACTTAATTTATTTGAATGCAGTAGTTTCT
>JABFQC010007059.1:0-10337 GCA_022817085.1 Psilanteris sp. ZL-2020
GACAAATTAATCAAATAAAACGTTAAACAATTATATAATATACTATAAAACTGCAGATACTTGTCATTTTTGACTGCTTTATCATAAAGTATAGTAATTTTACGCTATACTTTTTTCTCCGTGTATAAATTGTAGAAATGAATATTTTGATTGTAGTCGCAGCTACAATCTATAATTATTTGATTTAATATCCCCTGGTGAAAATGAAACTATATTGATAATAGATTAAGAATATAGTTACAATATACTTATCTATAAAAAATACATTGTTGTATTTACTAGGGATCTTAGATACTTAACGACACTGTTTAGATATTTAATTCGACTATCTATTTCTTTCAGTTTACAGTACAACCAAATTTTTTTGTCGTCAATTCGTAACCATTATCATTAAACATTAAATACAATTAAATAGAATTATTCAATAAAAATAGTCAAGTTCAATAAAAATAGTCAAATAGTATCAAACTGTCTCACCCAGTAATATTTAATCGATTTTTTGCCTACGAATGCATTTAACAACTAATGCAGGTAAAACATATAAATTAATTTTGAACTAAATTTCTGTAATTATTTTTTTTTAATACGATATAAATGAAGTTAATTTTGACTTTACTTATTATATATACTTTGGTAGCATTTTAATATTGGTCATTAATCGTCAAACAATCGATGAAAAGATGTTCATTCAGATAAGTAAATACAATTGTATACAATTGTATACATTTTAAATATATATGAATTTCATAATAGCATGATGACTAAATTATATATTGTGCTTAAATTAAATAAAAATTATATAAATTTCAATGTATTAACGAATAATATAATACGTGTTTCGTTTTCTAACTATATTCATAGACTCATCGTTAAAGACGAAGTAGTAACTGCCTTAGAAGTTAAGGTGTTGGTCGACATCAGATGTTAATATATATTTGTAGAAGAATATTACTTTCGAGATCAATTTCATTGTTTGATCAATTGTTTGACAATTAATGACCAATATTAACCTCTACCAATGTCTTAAAAGTATAAAAGTTTTTTTAAAAAAATAAATTTGAACCTTTTTTAAATTTTATTAGTAAATTATATTCAAATTATAAGTTACATTTAATTGTGAATAATATACTATGTAAATTATTTAAATTAAACAAAAGAAAGGAAGATAATTAATGTACTTTTTTATATTAAATATAAAGTCAATTTTATTTTATATTATATATATAATGAAATATAAATTATAGTTAAAAAAACATTACATTTATATATGCCCTACAAAAAGTACATCTCACTATATAATCCCCAGTAGAAATTTGTCTAGTATCTCGTAAGTTACTAGAGAATTTGTATATAAAATTTCTAGTAACTCGCGAGTTACTTGAGAAATTTCTACTTGGGATATCCTTTTATTTCTTTATATCTTTATAATTTAAAAAACAGTTATTCAATTATTCTGTATGATTTTCTAAACTATATACGTAGTCAAACAGGGTAATTATTCTACAAATTTCGTGAAATTGAAAACTTTTGAATTGACTTATGAGATGTCGACTCATAAATTGACTATATATATATATATTTACTTATTATTAGTACAAGAAGCGGATCAGTCAGTGACTTTGATAATTCTATAAAATAAACCTTTATTAAGGTTTACCTGAGTAAGAATATTTTATTATAACAATGAAGCAGTTATATAGAATTTAACAATGAATTACTTTTAATTATTGACTTTTAATACCACATTCAAATTTCGTGGATTACTACAGTCATTGGTTTTATAATTAAACATATATATTGAGGTACATATGACTAACGGTGCAGTTAAAAATAGGAAGTTATTATAGCAATTTTCGGGATCAATTCTCAAATGCACGGAATGTCCAAGGATGAATTTCGGGACAGACGGGCATTATAAGTTCCCGCGTTTGAGGTTTGATGAAAATTTAAAACGGGGAATTTGATGTCAAAACACCGGTCTCCTTTCAATTTTTTATAAAATTAGTTTTGTACACAACCTGTTTGCACAAAAAATATAATAGGACGTGTATTCATTTGCACTGAAAAGCATATATATATATAACAAATTATATTCAACTTTAACTTACTTCCGCTGTATCCGAGATTAAGGTATTTAATATTGGCAGTCATTGTTATTTTATAAAGATTAATTTATAGATAGGATACAATTTGTCTGTCAGCTTGCCAAGTAAAGTCGGTCATTAATAAAGGCTGGCTAATTAAAGTACCTTTCTTTTTGTTATCGTTTTGCTATTCGAAAGTCAGTTGTCCTCTTGATAACAATCATTGTAAAACATGACTCGCAAATATCGACGAGAAAATCAGCGGGTGATCAGTGCAATTATGATCTTTACCGTGCACGATACATTGATTGCATAAATCGACAAAAACTAGCAACTTCATTGCAAAAATTTTGATTATTTCAGTATGTCTTATAATAAGAACCTAGATTATATTATATATGACATGTAATTTTGAATTTAAAAATCAAAACCGCGAATTAATTAATACGATTTTTATTAGTTTCGATCAAATAATATAATATTTTACAAATAATATTTAAGAATAATGAGATACTGTTAAAAATACTAAACTATACCGAGAAAATTGTATTGTACCGGAAAACAACCCAAATTGTAACTGAATATATATGATATTGTATAATCTTGACTATTTAATATAGTAATCTTCTTAACCAATCATATTGCTACATTCATTGGTCTTAACTAATCAGCATCCACGATATGTTACTACTCATATTGTACAATTCAGTTTTCTCACTGTTTATACTTTCATATATTAAAAAACAGACAGTTATTTTGAATTGACAATCTTCGAAATAAAACTATTGTCTTTTTATCGAATGTGATACTTTAAAGATAATTTATACATATATATATGCGTATATAATACATATAATATTAATTTTTACTATGATACAATTCTACTGTGATAAACTGCTAACCACGGTTCAAATGTTGAGCATACTGAGTAATTATCAGAGAGTCTTATCTAGTCTTCAATAGTCAAATTGGATGTCACGGACAGTAAAATCGAGCAGATCTTTAGTCATATGTCTCGGTGCATAAGACAGTATGATAACAACTCCGAGTTACAGTTAATTGTGGAAGGCAACACGCGGGACTAATTGCACTTTATCTTCGTAAATTAATCGCTGGACAAGCTGCAGTTGTGGAGTAGTGATTGCCACTGTTGCTGGTAAGCCTCGACAAAGCCGCCAGTCATCCAGTGAACGTTGTTCCAAAACCACGTATCTACATACCATTTACACGTGTCGTCTTACTGGCGTATATATTCCTTAACAATTAAAAAAAATTGAATTATACATTTTTTTATTATATTTATTATTTATAATTTATTATTATAATAAGCCATATTATGCATTAATCTTGTATTAATTTCGTGTCTTATGTGATAGTATAAATATATTTAAATTGATAGTATTTAAATGAATACTTAAAATCAAATATAATTATTCATAATTGATAGACTCTATTGAAATTTTTATATTTTTATGATTTAGCTTTAAACTTTAAATAGAAATTATAACGTGTAATTTTTATTTACTTTTGATTTTTAATTTTCTTAAATATGCATATTTCTATGACAATTTAAATTTGATAAAATAAGTATTAAGATGAGTATATAAGTTAATTAAAATTAATATAATATAATATGATATAATAATATAATAAATTAAATAATAATAATAAGTCGAAATATCAATCATACGTCATTGAGTCATAAGGTGCGCAAAGTTTCTGAAGATAAACTAATGTGCGTTTGAACCATCGTGAATCATTTTCTAATTATTAATTAGAATAAGTAATAACGTTATATAATTAATGAAATAAACAAAATAACAACTAATGTCAAATGAAATACATACACATATAAAGAAATTACAAAAAAATGTAAATATTTTAAATTTTAAAAAAGTATTTTTTATCATTTTATTGTTTTCACTGTATTCACTATATGTATAGGTATATGATATGATACTTAATATTTAATGTAATACGAACACAAAAATTGCCAAATAAATTAAAAATGTTACATATTCAATTTACAAAAAAAATATAATATCCAAAGAACATAATACCAATAGTTCTTGAATGATATTAAAATAAAATGTTTTTATATAAGCACAAAGTACATGTATATATTAGGTTTTACCAGATTTGATTCACATAAAATATTAGATTACATCTTAGATATTTTTGTAAATAATTGAAAATATGGACACGTATCATGAATAATGAATATTCGTATTCATATAAGTATGCTGAATGTTGCGTTTGGACACCGGAAGACATCTTTTGTTTCCCACTTACACGTAATTTATACATTTAATAATAAAGTACTTTCTAAAAGATTACGGGTAGTATACATTATATATTATTTCAAAAGTTCAATATCAAAAATTATGGACATTAACTATTGTGTTAAATGGAAGTATTATTATTGTAACTATTATAAATAATAATTCGTATTATACTAAAAAATTATATAAAACTAAAAATATATAGATAGTTTATGTGTGACATATAGATTAATTTATAATTGATATGAAATATATATATATATATTTAACTGTGTCATCATAATTACTTATATAATTTTCCTATCGTATTGATATTCACAATGTGTCAATAATAAATGGCCTATATATGCATTGTTTTATAGATATATTAACTAATAGGAATAAGAAATTTAGCAATATAATGTAAAGATAAGTTATTTGTAAAACTTTATTTTCTGTATTTTATTTGTATTTATATTTTTACGTTATCATAAATGTTATATTATATATTTATATACATTCACCGATATATATTACATTTAATGATAGTTAATTATATGCATTTATAATAGTAAATTATTATAAATTAAAGTATATATGATTCAAAATAACCCATTTTAAGACTATTCAAGACTATGTTTAATACAATCCCCATAAAACCTACGACACAATCATAATGGCCTAAAATATTTACTGAAATTGATAAAAGTACGGAAAATGCTTTACATATTACTAACATAGAGAGCTGCGGTTTAATTAAAGCTAAAAATTGAGATACTTGTACATGTAATAATTTTTATCAATAGCTGCAACTGATGATTCGGAAACAATTTAATCAAATTTATACATTTATTGAACGGATTATATACAAATTGAAAGAATTTCGAAAGCGTATATTAACTTTAACCATACGTGAACGTTTAAGTCCTACACATTTATTTGAAATGTCGATTTTCTTTATGTAATATATATATAGTATTATCCTCAGATATCTATTTTTAATTTCCTTTACGATATAATTTAGGAATCGGTTACGTATTTTAAATTGTATATTTTTGCATATAGTCAAGGAAACTTATTTGTACTACATTATTGGCACTAAAATAGAAAAAATATATAATAGGAAATATGAATATATAATATAATTCATTTAAATTTTTTTATAACTAGGTATAATTTCAAAAACTCGTAAATTTAAATTTAAGCTTACTGATAAAACTTTATCAGGACAACTAATTAAAAATAACTTTGTTTTTAACTAATAGTATATAAAACAACATTCAGCATGTATATGCCAGACAGGATTAAACTCAAAATCGGTAAATTTTATATGTAACTTAATTGACAGTTCGTCACTCAAAAAGTAGTTATAATCCCACATGCAAATTTAAACTTCGTTATTGAAAGAATTGTAATTACGAAATACCCGTTTTAGATATTATTTATAACATTAATTTTATTATTATTGGGTGGTCTTTACTTTGTTAAATATATGTAATACTATTTAGCCATATTTTGTTTTGCTGTAACTTAATTTTAATTATAATTATGAAAAATAAATATATTATTCAAAAATTATGAATGGTTTAGAAACATTTTTAATTTTCCCAACCATAGACTTTTTTTCAGGTATATACGAAAATGAAAATTAATTTGTATATTGAAATCAATAAACTTGATTAAATAATAACAAAACAATATATGACAAGTTTCTCTAATTCTCTAAGAAAGTATTAAACATTACTTATTATAATATATCAATTTTAATACAGAAGTGTCGCATTTTGCAATAAAGTACATAAAAATTCATTAAACGATTATTTAAAACTTTTTTACAGAAATAATAAGTGTATAATTTTTACTCATATTCTAATATATATTTATTAAATTTAAATTTGTTATATTATTGTAACAGATCGAGTGATTAATTAGAAGTATACTATGACATTTAAAAATGTTTTCATTTTTATTGCATAATTGTTCAAAAAAATCAATACTAAAATATATAATTATTTTTATAAGTATACATATAATATTTATAGAATATTTTCGCTGGAATTATAAATCTGATAATCACACTGACGAGAATTCGGGCATCAATATTTTTACGTTGATAGGAGTGTCTCCATTGTGAGTTCATTAATAGATAACAGACAGAGAGACCCATTGTACTTTTTTCTTCGCAGGACTGACAGCTGTCAGAAGAAGCTGGTCCTTTCGGGAATCAATATGTCCTCGACGTAGTTCAGTGTACCGTGAATTTTTGCAGACACAAAGTTTATGCCGAATTCGGGTCATTCTAATCAATTTATATTTATATTTACCCCATTTTATGTTATGAATATAATTATTTGTATTACACACCCCCGATTGAAATTATTCAACTAAAATTACAAATAATGACAAATTTAACCATAATAATTTTTCTACAAAAATTGTGTTTAAAATAAAATAATATACGGTGGAAGGATAACCGCATTTACTTGGCTCAAATTGGAGAATAACTCGAAATATACCGAGCTGGAATAAGTGAAATTAAATAGTTCACGAAACGTAAAATAATTAAATGAAGGACTCTGCACTGGAGAAAATAACTTCATGTGCCTATCTAAAATTAATAAATATAAATTTCACGATATACGTTATTATTATGTCTATATAAATAAATGGTCTAATATTTCGTTTGTATTTTCACTGAAAACGTCAATATTTTATTCGACATTTCTAATGTAAATGAATAATAAATAAGATTCCATTAAATCTATGTTTGTGAAATAAAACTTTTTATATTGAGTTTAATAGTCACAAATATTATTTTATGTTAAAATATATATTATAACCCAAGTAAAAATTAGACTAGTTTTTGCCTAGTTTAAACCAGATTCTAGTCAGATTTTGAATGGATTCTCTAGTCTAGATAAATCTATAAAATTATTGCCTATTAACTGCTGTAAGAAATCTGTAGTAGTTCTTTTTTTAGACAAATTTAATAGATTTTGGATAGTTCTGAAATAAGATTACCAGACTAGATTTACTTTGTTTATTTTGGCTAGGTACTATTACATAATTACTGGTATTAAGCATTTTTGCCTTAAGAAGTCTATTTTGTCATTATGTACTACAAGTCATAGTAGCTCAGTGGTTAGAGTACGCGCTTTAAAGTCGAGACGAGGGTTCAAATCCCGGAAATAATTATTAACGACACAAATTTTTCAAATTCAAATTATATTAATTATTAGGAAACAAGATGTCTCCTTAGCCTCAAAATAATATTAATTGCATGTATATATATATAATTATTATTTTACTTTTATAACAATAGTTAAAAACTGGCCAGAATCTAGTCTGACAGAGCGTGACGTTGCTACTTAATTACTGCATAGTTGTTTAGGGATAAATCTAGTCAGAGTTTAGAAAAATCTGGTTGTTTTCACGCAAAAAATTCGACACAATTTTTACTTGGGTTTCTATTAAATGAGTATGGTCAATAAAAAAGTTGTCCATTAAATAAGAAACTTTACCACTTGAAATTCACAATTGTAAGTTGTATCAATTTTGAGCAATAAGATCAAACATTTACACAAATGAAAATATCCATTATAATATATTAAATTATTCAAAATGTAATTTACATTTAATTTAACAATATAGGTTTCATCAAAATAGAGTAATTATTTCACCATTTAAATAGTACCATTTATAGTTGTATTAACTATAATGAATTAATAAATAATATTCACTCTTTCTCTTTTTCTCCTCACAGAAACCCACCGCAAACTTATCATTGCACGCTTAATTCAATTCGAACTTCATCTTTTACTATGCAATATATTAATATTACTATATAATAATATATTATTATTAATTCATCAGAATTAACTATTAACGTAATTTTTAACGTGTTTGAAATTATTAACAAAAACCGAAACCATTAAAAACATCATTACTCAATCGAAACATACAAACAACTTATATAGACGCAAAAAAGCCTAATTTAAATTCTGTACATCGCTCTAATTATTTAACACCCAAACCTAGCAAAATCTCATAAACTTCATTACTCTCGCTGAAACTATAACGAAACAATTCTGTAGTCTTCCAATTGCCGTTAGCTTATTATAATTACTCTATATCGAACGGCGACAAAAAAGCAGACTCGTCGACGAAATTGTACCGCATTCGCAGCGAGCGATCCGTTTGAACGGTCGTTTCGCGACGTCATAATTAAAACCGCCCGGGTTTTTAATAAAACTGATCAAACGTATTGAAACGTGACCATTGCGGGATCGCCGCGAGTAACGCGCGCGGCGCTGAAATTCGCAGCCACTCATCGTGTCTTATCAAAGTATAATTGCGCTCGCCATCATAACGGGATTTGAGCTCGGCCGACAGAAAATGGTCAATTTTTTGGATTAAGTGTAATGCGCCGGAATTGGCTGTATTTCGATCACGAAACAAACGTATTAAGTCGGACGTTATTCGGCACTGCGAGGTGTATCTAGGACGGCCGCGAGCATATTGGAATTCATGTAACCTCGCGGGAAATCCCCGAAGAATATGGAATGGAAGTTCGGATATGGGCACCCAGGTGGATTTCCATTAAAACTTGGAGCGGTCGCGCGCGCCCACAGAGACACATAACGTCCGCGTGAATTAAAATTGCCTTGGGTAATTGACGAAGATGACGTTATCAATTAGAAATGTTCGCGCCCAAATTAGCGTCGCGCCCAAACGATTCCACGGCTCCGAGTCCGAGTTGCGATTCACCGGAATCGCGTTAATTAAGTGCAAGCGAACCGCTTCGCGATTCGTATTTTTGCGTAAAAATTGCGTATTTTATGGTGAAATAAAGATTAGGTAAATGGTAGTTATAAATATAACGTAAATGTAAGCGGAAGGATTAATATAAGAAATCAATGAAATAAAAAGCAAAGATGAGGGTTTTGAATGTAAACACAGGAACCATTGAAATAAACACAAAGTGAATTCAAAGTTATATGGTTGATTAAGGTGTTCCTTCAAGCGACTTTGACAGATATTACAGATTTTGTTACACTTTCGTTAATTTATTTAATATGTTTATTTTTTGTGCATATTACCTACATTTTCTCATTTTTGTAGAATTTATTTAATGTTAAGTAAATCAATTTAACATTATATTAAAAACTTCAATTTAACATAATAAAAAAAAGAAAATTCGTCTTCGAGATGATAAAAAAAATGAGTTGACTAATTACCTCAAGAATTTAATTTGAAAATGTAAATTGATTATACAAACAATATTTCCCACCATCAAAAAATGTAGGCAATATTTGCATTTAATTAAAAAGCAAAACTTAATATTGCAATAAAAGAAACCACTATTCCATTACATTAGACTTGAAGAACCCCCTTAAGATCCTGGTACCAAAATTCAACAACAACAACATAAACATAAGGTCTTTGAATGTAAACAACAACACTTTTGACATAAGCATGGGGTTTTTAAATATAAACAAACAAACATCTGATACAAACATAAGGTTTTTCAACGTCAACAAAAGCAATTTTGACATAAACATGAGATTTCCATGAAGGAAAATAAAAGCATATTTAACATGAAAAGTTCAATATCAAATTCTGATTATTTTTTTACTGCAAATTTGACGCAAAATTCTTATTCAGTCACATGCAAATTGAATTGTTAATTTGTGATTATGTACCGGTAGTATCGCGACGTGATTAATCATTTCTGAAATGCGTGGTTGGAATCATTAACTATAACATTTGCGTAGTTGTTTATTGTGTTGTAGTTGGAATACTGAATTGTTTTATTGAATATTGGAATAACGAGTTCGGCATTTTTAGAATGAATAAAATTGTAATGTATACACGGAAAAAAATGTAGAACGTATACTAGTAGAAGTATGGCTGATTTAGCTATATTCTTACTAGTATATGGATAAATATAGCTGCGTTAGCCATATTTCTACTAGTGTATGTTGTACATTTT
>JABFQC010007060.1:0-10337 GCA_022817085.1 Psilanteris sp. ZL-2020
ACTACATAATGTAGTAAAATTGGCAATGCACATAATAATATATTCAAGTTTATGTAGACAATTTTAATATATAATGTGTATAGTAATTTTTTTGTGTTTTCACATATCGTCCATTTTTGGAATAATATATAGTAAATTGTTAAATATTTGTTTTCTCAGTATGTGATACTTGAATTAACAAATTCAGTCAATTGTACTGAACGTTTCAATCGTTTCAGTTAAAAATGTCAGTTTTGGCTGCATTACAACTTAAAATTATAATTATTTTAACTAAATTGGTCGTTAATATAAAAATTAATAAATATTTTAACTAAAACTGAATCTCAGTTAATTTAAAAGAACCTAACGGTCATAATACTAGTTATAACTAAACTTGTCAGTAGATCTTAGAATGTAATTTTTATTAATTTTGTATAATTTCTATTAAAAATTACTATGCCAAAACAGTATTCTGCTGCGATGTTTGTCAACTCGTAAAAATGATTTTGATTTCCCTATATATTTTACTGTGCTTTAACGGTAATCATTCTTTGTTGACAAACATCGCATCAAAGAACAGTTTTGGCACGGTAATTTTTAATAGAAATTGTTCTCAGTGTATGAATGTCTACGAGTCGAATCGTAGTGTTTAAAATTGTACAACTGCATCCTCGGTCGCAAGTTATTGGCGGAACCGAACGTCAACTGCCAATTACGTCTGTTCTGGCAACGCAGCGTCGCCTTTTCTCCAACGTAATACAGTTTTCCTTCATTACTCCCTTTGGCATTCAACGGCCCCGAAGCCGCAGTTTTCGGAACGCTTGGCGCTCCATCTCTCTCCCTCTCTCTTACCCTCCTTCTCCCGTCGCAGCTATCTCGTTACACGCATTTCACGCAAATCCTCGCGCAGCTTTGATCCAAAAGAAATCGCCGTTAAGATTAACCTCGTCTCGCGTGCAACTTATTACGCTTCACTTTGTCATCCGCAAAATGCATCAATTACGGTACCCCCGGCTTAATTCCTCGGAAAGACTTTTGTGACTGAATTTTGCAAGATGAATGAACGCGCGCGTCGATTGTCTGACGATATACACGTAACGCCGCGCGGACAAATAAAGTTCGGTCGAGCTGCGACGCGCGGCATGGGAATATTTTATAACAACACGCGGCTGACGTCGGGTGATCGATGCAAACTTGTCATTTATTCGAATTTCGGGCTATAATCAGCGCGCTTCATAGTTCATTAAAGACGTTTGTGCGACGAGATATATATATTAAGTCGTCGATTCAAGATAACGCCGTGCCGTGTCGAATTTGTGGAATATAATATATATCGACCGCGTTATATATATGTATATATATCCGAGTCCGAGTTACGACGCGATACAGACTATTGTTTTATTAAATAGATAAATATTTGAGCGAGGCGGTTTTATTGGACTCTAATTGTGGACTCGGAGATTAAATTTCATGAATAATACGATCGGCGAGTTTCACGTTTTTAATAAACGCGTGACAAGTGTGTGCGCGTATGATGTTTATCATATACCCAAAATAATCGTTATATTATATCAATCAAGACACATCGAGTTGTATTAAGTTGACGTTCGATTTGAACGTGTGTCAAACGTTGAATGCATTTTTTGCGGATTACTCGTCACGGGGTGAATTAGGCGTTCGGTGAAAGATATTTAAGGACGTTATATTATTGTAGATTTGCATCGACGTCGAATAATTATAAGCTGCGCCTTCCCTACTTCAATCACGTATTGTGTAATCTGTAATATCTTTATTCGACGGTGTATTCAAACTACGCAATTCGTACTATTGATTGAAGAGCACTACAGATGAAATCTAAACCATTTCAAATTTATGAGCTTTCGGTTCGAATTTATTTATGACGTCAACAATGTACACTTTTATTACCATATATAATACGCGGCTTCGATCGTTGTATTGGTGCGTTTTTTTTTTTCATTTGTTTTATACAAATAATGCATTACGTAAACCAACGTCGTCGACGTCTTCTGCGTTACGGAAAATAACGCATTAGTCTTTTGCACGAGTAACGTATTGTTTCCGCCGGTCTAGGCCAATTTCCTATTTAAACGTGATTCACCAATCGCAATTGATGCCGTGACAAATGTAAAATTAATGATATTGAACAATCGCGTATGCCGAGCGAAAATGTAAAAATTTGCATGAATAATAATAAGCAAGAGCTCGGACCGTCTGGTGATAAATCCGCGTAAAAACTGGGTTCCGATACAGTACCTCAATACGACACGTATGTTTTAGTAGGAATATGTTATATTGATCACCGTTTTTTTTTCGTGTTAATATTTTGCATTTTGTCAATCGTAGGATTCGCTTGCAGGGTTGATTATCGTTTTGGTTTTCTCGGTGTATGGTTTGTTCGACTAATTCATTTATTTGTAAATGATTTGAAATTTTTTACGTCTAAATGTTTACGAAATGCAACGTTCAATACAATATTGCATTTAATGTATCGTAAGCAATTAAGCTTGAGACACTGTTAAACTGGTATTAAAATCACATTTTACAAATTCAACGTCGTTAGAAAAACGTGATTTTGCTATTTTATCCATTCTATTTTCATTATCTCCGTTTTGCACGATTTCTGAAAAACGAAATATATTCTGATTCGTTTCCCTGTCGTCACGAGTTTTCAACATTAAGTACACGGAAAGCTTGGTTTTATCAGTGAATGCTATATATTTATACTAAACGTAGGATGGAGTGTTTGAAACATTTCAAAAAATTGAAAATATTACTCTATAATAATATATAAATTACTACGCAATATAGTAATTTTTGGTAGAGCGTTTGCAATATTGACATTAAACATAGTGAAACCATTATTTTTAAATATACTTCATCCTCCGTGCAGTGGTAAATATAGTAATTTTTGATAAACCGTGCTTTCCGTGTATATATACGATAAGAATAAACACGTAGACGAGTCGCCGCGAAATTTCATTAAGTTTCTGCCAATCGTTCGCAACAATTAAATAGACAGTCGAATTATCTATAAATCAGACGAAATGTCGCGAATTTTACGACGCAAATAAAACGACCGTCCTAATAACAGGTTTCAAAATTATGTATCGCTTTCGAAATCCATCATATTATTATGTAATATGATTAAATTTGGCATTCCACTGTTAAAGAGCGGCTTGCACAACACACTTTTGATACCATAGAATTAATTTTTATGACCTCACGCCCTCTCGCAGAAGACCCCTTCCCCGTGTCGAACAAAACGGACGTTCGGGCGAGCGGGAAAAAGAAACGCGATCTACACAAACAAAGCGATGCTAATAATGTATAAGGAACGCGCAACTTTGTGGTATTTCTCGTATTGCAAGGACGATAATTTGATCGCCCAATCGTCGCTAACGCGCGAGCATGAGACTTGCATATCAATTTGTTTTTTTTTTCCCAATTTTTTTATCCCATTTTTCGGTTTCTTCTTTTCTTATTATTAACGGGCGCCGTTTCCGTTCGTCGTTTCGAATTCGTAATCCCCCGCGATATCGACTCCTTTTATCAAATTAAAATTGTATAATAAGCAATATAGATAATCGCGCATTTAATGGGAAAAACCTTTCGATATTCTTACGATAATCTTTCCCGATTTCGTTTCTCGTTCGTTCTTCTTTCGCGGGACAGAAAATATTTATAGTACCTCCGAAACCGTTTAAATACTATTTACTGTTGCGTAAATTTGCTTTACGGTTAAATATACGTGTATATTTTCGTTTTAACAGAACGCCACATTTCGGACGTCGTCCGAATTCCGAAAGCCCGAACGTTAAAACACATTTTCTGGTTATTAATTTTGCCACGATCCTTATTGCTCCACGGCAACGAAACATTCCGTCTCGATGCTATAGAAAGTCGAATATTAATAGTTTCGCAGAAGTAATTCACTAATATCTTATAGGTTACTATAATATCCACGCGGTAATTACCTCGGAACTAGCGATAACTTTTTACTGAAACTCTCGAAAGCGTAGATAAAACGTGCGCGCGCGCGGGTATTTTTATTCCGCGGTCAATGCGGGCAAATTAAAATCATCTTTCGTTTAACATTCGATAATAAGGAATGCCAATTACAAACGCAATAATCCCGACGGACTCGAAAAAGCTTTTCGAGTCGAAGTCGCGCGTCGAAACAAAGAATCGTTGGTACCCACGACAACGACGCGAACCGCGATAACTGAAGCAAAATCGTTTCATTAGCCGAATACAAATGCGACCGCGTATAATCATAACAGCAAATCATCGGACAATATCAGCTATTTTATATATAGAAATTGCGTATCGAGTGAAGGCAAATCCACCACAGAATGTAGACGCGTATGATATTGTTACAGCCGAAGGCGCATTTGCGATCGGCAATCAGCAAATACGCAATTCCATATGAATTCGCGCGGTCGTTCCGCAAACGCAATCAAATCGCGCACATCGCGATTCGCCTTTTCCGCGACACCCGAACTTCAAAGGCCGGCTCTCGAAGGCCATAAAAGTCACCTTTGTCCCCGACCAGGGAAAACGCTCGGACTTCCGGCCAGCTGGATTTCGATCCAAACCCCGCGGCTGTAATTACAATAACAACAACAACAACAACAATATCGCGCGCGAATTTTCGTGACCCGCGATTCGTTTCGACCGTTACGTGCGTTTGATTGCAATTTCTTGGGCACCGTCGACTCGCAGCGCGAGAAATGGGAGTTAATGGCATTCGATTCGCTAAGCTTGTTTTCTAGGCTGCGAGACGGCGAATCGGCGCCGATGCTCCTCGCGATCGGTTAATAAACGCGAGTTAATGGCCGCCGCGGTTCTAACTAGTTTCGGCCGCAATAATACCGTGCGCGACGCTGCGCGAGTCGGAAACGCCGCGAGGGGCTCGAGGATACCCATTACCCGTTCTACGATATATCTAATGCCGTATCGCAAAACGATTTCGGCGTCGTTGTTCGGGGTCTTGAAGTTCTCGTTCCAGCGGTGGGTGTGCGGAGAGCCGGCGCGAGTGGCGTCTCAACGGGGAGACCGGTCGCTGCCAAGAATTCGAGCGCCCAATGTCTAAGTCTGAATCCAAGCCTCGCCGGCCTTGACCTTGAGTCCCTCGACTTGACGCACGCGTGCGCGAGCGCGAGTGTGCGTGAGAGCGCGCGCGCGCGTGTGCGTGAACGGTCCCGCGCGCTCCACGAAAACTTTCCTGTCCTACCACGTGGACTTATTTTACGGTTCGGCGTTCGGAACGACTGGGAAAAGCATCAATGATGCGCGGCCGCGGAGATGTCATTCATTGATGACGCGCGCAGCGAGCGCGCGCGGAGCTCGGGCCTTCGGCTCGCCAGTTGCGAAATCGATGCTGCGGCGGATTTGAATTATCCTGCGTTACGTTCGCGAGGCCTGCTGCATAGGGTTAGGGATTACGCTTCACAAAGACTAATGTTATGTGAGGCAAACCTTTTCAAACGACGCTGCGATATCGATGCAGCAATATTGTAATGCGGGGATCACGACGGTATACTTTTATAAAGTTCATTTCACGTGGTCGGCATAATGGATGGAGCGCAGAAGTGTGCGGCGTGGATTGGCAAATTGAGTTTCTTTCTCTGTGACGAAAATGTATATATGTATATATATATACATTGTTTAGAGAGGGATGGGGAGTTTCATATAAATAGGATATACGTTTTTATTGAAACCTTGTATAATGTTACGTATTAAACCGAAGGTATAATTCAATGGATAATTTCGATTTAATAATATTAATGGTTTAAAATATTACGTATCCGTGTAGAAAATGGATAGTAAAAATTTAATATATGCCATTATAAGCCGAACACAAAGACTTTATTTTTATTCTATGAAGAATACAATATTTCAATAGTGATAAAATTGACTATACTTCATGGGGAACATGTTAATAAATCTGACAATTACGCGTAGATGGCTCACGGTGTGTGCTAACATTATTCATTTAAATATCCTTGATGCAGGTGATGCCTAATAATACAGCGGTAAAATGACGATACGAAATAAGATGATTTTTGAATAAAATGTTTTCGTCTAAATTTTATATAATTATTTGAACTAAGTCGTTCATCTTTGATTTTCAGACTCTTGAAGCTTTGCGATTCATCGTATTATAGTATCGCAGTGTTGAAATTTAAAATTCACTTATTTTCAACTAGTTATTTTACTTTTCAATGTATAAAAAACTAGTATAACTGGCAAATGGTTCTTTTATGAGTCAATACATATCATCAAACCACGCGAAGCGAAAGTACACCTAAAAATGCCATTTTTTACGTTTACACTGCTAGAAAAAAGTGTTTTAATGTAACTTTTTTAAGACACGAATTGACTTATTTAAGTCACCAGCTGTCTTAACACATGATATTCTGTATTTGATTAAGACACTTAGGCGTCTTTATTAAGTTACTTTGTGTCTTAAATAAGACATATTATATATTTTTAGCAGTAATAAATGTCTATATTGTACAGAAAAGCAGTTGGAAATGTCATGTATTAATTTGATTTCAATACCATAAAGGAATAATTATAAACAGCTGATTGTTCAATTTTTATAAATATATATTCAATATAGTTATTTATGTTTTTAACATTTTATATTGAAACTTACGAGAAAGCGAACAAAAAATTACCATACTATCTAGAAACTTGGCGCGTTTAAAAGAGAAACAAGTTTAGTCAAATCAAATAGTTTTTAACTTTATTTTTATAAAAATTTTTGTTACATAATTATGAAACATTAAAAAAATCATCTTATTATCTTTTTTAAAATGGTTTCATTTGTCATTTATTTATTATTTATTTATCAAAATATTTCAATTTTATAAGAAGTAATTAATTCTGCATTAAATACTACGAGATATTATTGTTACATTTTTTCATAATTGTAATAATAGTTTTTAAAAAGTTTATATATACTTTCGAGAATAATTGTGCTACTTAGCGGCACAATATTGTACTACCCTAGATAAAGAAGAAAACAGAAAAGTGCATTAAACTAACCTTCCATGACATTTTACCATACTGTCTAAGAAAATTAATTGTATACTTTCCTCGTTTTTTCAACGTATACATTAATGTATATTTTAAAATAATATTTGTCTGTGATTATTGTGACTGTATTTATAATAATTTTTTATGTAGGATGACAAAATGTGTCAAACAAAACATTAAACAATTAGATATACTGTACACAAAATTGTAAGTCCATAACACTTGCGACTGTATTGTCATACAATAATGAATAAAAGAATCTTACAAATTTTATCAAACTATTAGATAATAACAGGAGCAAATGTGAGCAAAAATATAAATAAACATTAGATATCACTGTTTTTATCAATTGCTTATTAATATTTGACCTTTTTTGTTATTTTTACAAGTGATTTCCATTTTTGCCTATTTTTCCTATTGTTATCATCTAAAATTTGTAAGATGATTTTTTTCAATGTAGACAGTACAATAATTTTATTCTAACTTTTTCTCTCCGCGTAGAAACGATCGGATGATTCATATACTATAAAATTATAATCTCATGCTCTTACAAGGTATATTAATTTTCTTATTACTACAAAACGTAATCAAAAACTATTATAACTATATACATACGACGTTTTAATATGCATACAATGTCGAATTACGATTCAACGATTTGATTTAAAAAGTGTACCAAATGACACAACGTGAACCAAATGTGCAGCTAAATGGCTAATAAAAAGAGATTTGTAGTCCTATTATATTAAACGCAAGAAAACAAAACAAAAATAAATTATTCGCTTCGCGTGAACAGGAAATCATAATGTACGAGGCGTTTCAGGTTTTCTCGTGGAACCAAACAAAAATATCGCCCGCAATAATTTATCTTAATCTCGGTTCACATCTTCCACGTAACTTGCAACATAAATAGCAAAAATTAAGCAATTATTCGAAGCATAATTTATGCATATTTTTGTCAGGTATAAGAATCGGTTGAAAAAGAAACGTCAAAAGTTCATCACGTAATTAGTCTGCAGCATTATTCTGCATTCGTCGGAGCGCAGGGACGAATAAAGATAGGATAAGAGCCGCTGAGTCATTCCGGGATGAACCGCTTCTGGCTCGTCCGACCGTCAATCATTCTTTCGGATAAGGATTAGGAGCCGCCACGTTACTAGTCTCCCTTAAAGCCACTCCCTGCGGACCTTACTTTTCGCTACCTTAACCCGACGCCAAGGCAACTGCCTCCCTCTTTGTTTCTCCCACGAGAACGCCCGACCGACTTCGTCCGGTCCAACTGCGATCCTGCTATCTCTCGCGCTAATCGCTAATTAGCTTCGTCGTGTCCTGGCTGACTTATTATTATTCGATCAAACATTCAATTTCGCTGCTCCGCGTTGCACTCGTTCGTTTCGTCGCGCGCGGAAAATCGGACCTGCGCGACCGATTCGACAGCGAACTTTTTTGTCCCCGCTGCAACCATTTCGCGTGGCTCTTTCGGTCGCGTTTTACCCTCGCAAATGGAATAAGTGAAATTCGCGGTTTAACGGCCGAATATGCGCATATTCTAAAAGCCGTGCGTCATTCGTTTATGCAAAAATCGCGAACGACTTTGAACCTAAAATAAAAGTGAATATTCAGTTAGTCGGCTCTTAATGGCGGATTTCTAATTCAAATCGTTAAAATAGATTAAGTGCATCGGGACAAATAGATGGGTAAATTTACTATCTGGGAAGCCGTTTTTAGATGGCGCGAATTAGAGAGTGTGCATTTAACCGTCCAAATTTACGAGTTTATAGATGATAAAATTGAATTCATTATTCCGATGGGTAATGTTTTACATTTGGCGAACTTATTATTTGAGGTAGTTTTAATGACTGTTGAACTAGTTATTTCAAATATCAATTTCTCTCCGCGCAATGGATTATAATTGCATAAAATATAAAATTAAATTTGTAATAAAGCAGTCGGTATAATCAAGACCGTATCAATTTTGCAAATTTACAAACGAGGTCGTGTAAGAGTTGCAATTTAATTAGTTTAAATTAGCCATATAGACGTTCTATAAAATCAATTACGAGACCACAATTCATATAGTGTTTAAACAGAGATTATCGTGCGGCTAACTGTCCGCGCATATTGTTTAGCTTAAATTCTCGTACGGTATGTCGTGCAAACTGCCATACGTTTGTAGGTGATCCGATACTTCTGCGCAATATAATCGTTGATATTAGGATACCAAATGTTAGCTCGAATACTAGGTAAACATTAAAATCGCTTTTATTTATTAAAAATGTATTAACTATTTCAACAATCAACTTTATATATACGTTGTATATAAGTTTTCATTTCTGACGATCAAGATTAAACAAAATTAAGAAATTATAGAAATTATTGCGACTCTGTTAAGCTTCTTTGACTTGAACCAATCAATATTTAACTTATTGAAATGTAATATAAAAAAAAAACTATTTTTTATTTGGTTTGTGAATACCAATTTATACATATACAGGTCATATTATGTTCATTTGGATAAATGATATTGATTTTTTTTGTTAAGAATAAAAATGGAAATAAATTGAATTGTCCAAATGAAATTCAGAATTTAATTATGGCAACTGTGCAATCTAACCTCTGACAGTTTATATTTGAAATTGTCTTTCTTTAAGGTTATGACGGAAGCAACTGAGACATCGATCAAACATAATCAACATAATTAAAACTTAAGAGATTAACTATGTTAATGCGCCGTTGCCGCACGTGTTTCCTCTGTCATCATTAGATTAGATACAATTAAAGCGTTTCTGGGAAATCTACTTTTTAACCTAATCTTTCTTTCATTTTACCTGCAATGCGAAAACAAGTGTTATGAAAATGTATTATCGAATGTTTGGCCGCTTACTGATTTTGAAACAAAGCAATTCAGTTGTTTGATATACTAACGTACACAGCATTTATTCCTGAGTTTATTTCACTCAAATTTGTAGTTGCCTTCAAATGCGGAGAAAATATATAAATATATATATACATTTAGCAATTTATTGTATAATACAAGGAGAAAAATGTTATATTAAAAATAACTATACATTATGGTATTTCAGGGATTTGGCATCAAATATTTCTAAATTATTATATATATTCTACCATGAGAGACCAAGATTGCAGAACCAGCAAGCTGGATGTCACAATCCAGATTGTCAGAAATATTATTTAATCTTTATGATTTTAAAATGTATTGTCTTTATATTATATATATAAAATATTGTATATATAAATATAGTGGATATCTTTGTAAAGAATATACATTAAAC
>JABFQC010007061.1:0-10337 GCA_022817085.1 Psilanteris sp. ZL-2020
TCTCCACGTATTTCGAAACTAAGACTTTTATTATGAATCTGGCCGACCAGAAATGCGGAAAAATGATGATTTAGTAGCTTAGTTTCATATTTTGCCTAAATGTTTCGATTTTTTAACTCTCCGATGGAGGTATTCACCGTCATGCGTCGGGAAGTTGAAATTTTTCGAATTCCAAGTTATGATGAAAAATGCATTGTTTGAGTGATATTTCGCGTAAGTATGAGTCAGAAAGTTGTTTAGTAAAGAGTGGAGAACATTTTTCACTATTTGAATTTTTTGTCCAATTCATAAAGTGGTAAAACGGCAAAAAGTGAAAACATGAAATTCCATGTCGGTCGAAAATAAGATTTTTATTATACATCTTGACGCCCAGAAATGCGGAGTAATGGTTATTTTGTGGCTTGCTGACATATTTTTCTTGAATATTTCGATTTTTTATCTTTCTGGTATAATTTTTTATCTTCTTTTTACCGTCATTCCTCGAGAAAGCTTAATTTATCGCATTCCATGTTATGATGAGAAACGCATTATTGTAGTAATATTTAGTCTCTAAGTATGAGTCACAGATTGGCTTAGTATGGAAACCACTTTTCACTTTATGAATTGTTTGCTCTACCTTGCCACCAACGTGTTGAAGGTCTTAGTTTTACGTAAAACTTGGAACATTATCAAGAAGTGAAAAATTAAAAATTAGACTTTTATGAATCTGGCCGCTGAGAAATGGAGATTAAAGAAAGAATAAATAAAAATGGAAAATAATTTCTCGCAAAATACAAACATATATCTACTCTTAGGGAAATATAACTTTTAGATATAATTGTTATGTATTTATACAATTGAAATTACAAAGACTAAAACTCAAAATAATATATAATGGTTTCAACATAAATTTTGTATTTCATGCCGAAACAGTTAGATGAAGAAAAATTTGTATTTTGAGGCCTACGTAAACAATTGACAATAATTTTATTCAATTTTTAATTGCGGAACAGCTAATTTCTGCATATTATACACAAATTTCGCGTGATATCAGCCCATTTGATCCACGGATTGATATCTAAAATCGACATTCTGTATATGTCCTCTGTACGCGAGTACGATAATGTGCGTTTTGTTGCGTATGTAGATTGGAGATATTATTTTTCCGCCATTTTTAATTATAACAGTCAAATTTTGGCAAATTATATATTATAGTATATATAATATATTTTATACGATATAATAAATTATTATTTTATAATAAATATAATATATATTATGTTCTGTACGATGAGTAGTATAGTGTGTGTTTTTTGGCCTACGTAGACTAGGGACATTTCTTTTCCGCGAATTTTAATTATAACAAGTGAATTTTGCATATTATGATACGCAATTTTCGCGTGATATCAGCCCATGTAGAAATTGACAACTGGCCCCATATTGTCCCAACGTCGGTGCCTGCACTGCCAGTACTGGCAACCCAACCGATTCAGTTGTTTTCCAATACAGAGCCAGTACGGGAATGTAATGCCGACTGAAGTATGGCCCATTATCTATACAATATAGATTCTGTGCTGTCTTATGTTAGGCTTTGTGATGACGCAATGCTGGTAATTAATAAATTTGTAGTTGCCCGTTATTAAATATAATACAATCCAATACTTGTTTACGTCTTTTGGAGTACTGTCAGAATACTGGTCTATAAATAATTTTGTATTTGTAATAATTTTAAAAAAGACATTATGGGACAGTTTTATATATATTTATATTAATTAATTTTTTTTTCCCGGGAATCGAACTTAAGTATATGATGCGTCCAGTTGAGTGTCGTCCAGATGTTTTGTCCTCAAGCTACTGCCTCTCATGTCAATACTGATATAATAATACTATTTAAGTAGACAGTAATTTACCGTTGACAATAAGCATTGGGCCAGTAGTGGATCAGTAATGGTTAATATTGTTTATACAAATGACACCAGTAGTCAACCGATACTGGGCCAGTATTGAATCGAAGTCAGGCAATATCATGCATTTATTTGTAACACCGTACTGGGAAATCATTGTTTTGATATCGGCGTAAGAAAATGACCAGTATTGGTACACATCTGTTTAATAAGTGGTATAAGAAGTCAAACGATATTGGGCCAGTATTGAATCGAAGTCAGACAATACCAGAACGTTTACTTGTAAACCAACGCGGGCACATTACTGTTACGGTCTTGGCTGTATAAAACGACCATATAGTGTCATTGTTCGTAGAATAACCACTGATTATGTCGTTAGCCGTAGACTATGCAGTATCGGCCTTTATCCGATTTGCCATACTTCGACTGCCAATACTGCGCCAGTATTGGGCCGTTTTGTCAACTCCGGCAATTTCTACATGGGAGACTATTTGAACCATGGATTGAAATATAAAATCGAGCTTTACTTCAGCACATGTATTTTTCCATTAAGCGGTACAATTATTCTTGAAAGTATCTAAATTTGATGCAGAGTGGTATATAAGAAATTTGAAAATAACTATTATAATTAAGAAAGACGTTCTTAATGTCATAAAGATGATAAAAATTTGTTTATAATAATAAATAAATCGTAAATGAATATCAACTTTTAAGAAAATGAGACATTAAATTGTTTATTGATTTCTTATTATATGCAGAAAAATTAGTAAAAAATAGTGGAAAAGTATAATATTTTTTCTAAAAATATTATCCTTGTAGAAGCGTAAAATGTCAAGACAGTATGGTAATTTTTTCTTTTTGTTATTGTATCATTTATTCTAAACTATCAAAAAATAATTATTATAGTAATAAATACTCGTAATTAAGTATGGTTATTTTAAACGGAAAATATATTACTTTTTTATGTATAATTTACTCTCCGTGTATATTTTAATGCTTTTTATCAATCTACAATTAAAGTTCTATTATTTGTAACCTTGATTAAATTATATTTAAACAATTATTTTTTATAGCAATAAATTAAATTTTATTATGTAGAGCATATGCTGTTGAAAATTATTGTTATATATTTTCTTCGGTTTTTAGTTTATAATTATTGTTAGATGGATTAAAAAACACTAAAGTGTATATTAATCATATAATGAATTTATGAAAGTATATTTATAATTCATTGATAATAATATATATAAATATACTTTTTGATATAAAAATATATTGTAAATCTATGTTTATTTTTACTAGCATGAATACTGAAATTCATATTAAATTCGTTTCTTTAAAATTCATTTCGGACCACACAATTTTTGCAAACTATAAAACAAGTACCTTGACGTCATAAAATGATACAAGTCTTCTAATTCCAATATTAATGTCCTTTGATCTTTCATGTGAAAATCTCTTGTCAGATGTATTTTTCTGTCTCTAAAGTCTTAGTCCCAATATTTATACTAAACTCAGCTAGACTATTACATTTGTAGCATTTCGATAGTGAGAGAAAATATGTTTTTCACAGACACAAAGTAAAATAAAAATTCATAAGGTGTCTGTGAGCAGCATAGACTTCGTTATTCGCCAAGAGTGTTCAGCAAGATTTCCATTTATCTTCCATGACGATGTTACATTTTGACAATGTAAAAAGTGTACGGCTATTTCATTTGTCAAAGCGAATAAAAACATTTTTGCCAGCTTATATTATGTTCATCTGATATATTTTATTTGTTATGGCGTCGTCGCTTTTTCAATAAATACATACAATTAAATGTTTTTTTTTTCAATATTGTTAATTTGTAATACATAATATAAATACATAGTATTATTTTAATAATATACTGTATAATTTCTCACAGATATAAATTCTATTTTCCTGATATTTTAGATTATGAACTGTTCGAAATGAGAAAGAATCGTAACATGAAAAGAAAGTGGTGTTTAAAAAAACTGGATAAATTGAAAAGTTTCGTTTTATGGTAAGGTTATTTTTATTCATACAGAAACGGTGATTGCAGTACACTTTGGTAATCTATATGACGGCGATGGTTAACGAGCGAATGTGGCCCATTTCTCATTTTACAAACGCAGTGTATGAAAATACATTCGTGTTTTCAGTGGATATTGCAGTGTTAAGATTTTGATGAGTTTCATATTACCTTATGTAAAATTTATTTATTCTGATAATACCTACGCGCTTTTTAAAAAATTAGAATTCGAATCAAAAAATAAATCCTTTTAATGAAATAAATTTTATTTTATAAATGACTACAATTATATGTTAGAAAAAATCGACGTAAACATAAAAAGTATAATGATTAAGATTTAAAACAAAGATGTTTTCACGTTTGGACGAACAGTTTTTCAGTACTAAGTTGATTGGTTAATTCATCCACGTCGATGTACTTCTGTGTCTTTAAATTCCTTTTATTACCCTAGTAAGAATGCATAATCAACATTACATCTTTCGCACTTTTGTAAACATGGAAAGTGTATTTTAATTACACGACAAAAATTGTATTTACAAGAAAACTTATATTATAACAAGATATTGACATATCTTTTTTCACGCTTATCAAATATTGAAACTATTTCTTTTCACACTCTTAATTTGACATTCGAAGAAGTTGTTTTTCATTTAATTTCATTAAATGTATTTTGAACTTTATATATATACAAATGTTTACTGTTAATTTAATTTTAAAATTAATAATAAATTATCTAATTAAGTGCAAAATACGTTCCAGGTCACTAATTTCGTATCTATGCTATATTACTATCGTTTTTCATGAAAACTTTTGGAAATAAAATTAGTTTATAACATATAAATAAATAATAAATGTTATTTAAATCTAAGACAGATTTTTATATTTAATAATAGTTATCACTTATAATTAAACATTAATGTATATATATTTCAATAATTTTTAACAAATTACAATATAATTTTAGAGTAACTTCATATATATAAATAGATTATTGTAATAAATTTTGTTGAAGAAATTTAGAAAAGGTTTATATAGAAAATGATATCTATATTTTGTATATAATGTTTTATTTATAATGGTTTTCATAGAAGATAAGCAATATATAACAATATCGTCTTAAAAATACAATATAATTCGAATTAAATTCATTTGTTTCATAATATTTACGTAAATTGTAATTAGTTTCGTATAAAATACTTGGTGAAAATGTTTAAAAGTTTAACTGAATATATTTTAATATACTAGTACTTATATTCAAATTAGACTTAAATCAAATAAAACTATATACTATATGTAATATTTTTTATAATGTAACATTGGTTTGAATGTATTGCATTTTATTTGGTATTTTAATTCCACAATACAATTTTACATAAATTGATATATTTACTACAATCTGAAACATGGTAGTAATTATTAAAATGAATTTACTCAAAAATGTTTTGATAAAATTCTGATTATTATTTATATAGTTACATTTCATACATAGCGAAATAGTTTCAGTATTTTACACAATGTTTATTTTTTAACGTATGACATATTTACAACTTTAAAAGAGTTCGTTTTAATAAAATTTAGTTTTATTAAAAAGAAAATATTTTTTGAAGAAATATATCTTTCAATCATTAATTAATCAATATTTAGTAACGAATAATCTAAGATTTTATCATAAAATTAGAAAAACCTTAAAATAAACATCCATTAATATACAATAACGCTATATATTATCGATCAAATTATTTTCACAGCTTTATTGTAAATACTTTTATTGTAAAATAATAAAATATTTTGATGAATAATTATGAATTTCAACAAATTGATAAGATTCATTTTTTTTACAATCATGTACCCCTTATATTTCCAACGAAATATGTATGTAATAAATTTGGAATGAATTTGACTATTAGTATAAACATAATGTAAATTATCTAAATAAACATAATTTACACACTTTAGTCTAATATTATTTACGTTAAAAATACTTATATTATATAAATATTTAAATAAATAAGTCATATATACAAAATAAATAAACAATATAATTTACATTTCAAACGTATATAATTATTGTATAATATAAATGAATTATACGTATATACGTAGATATATAGAAGATTAATTTCTATAAAATGTAATTATATTACACTTTAAAATAACAGAACTAAAATTCTATGAAATTAGTTTTTAGTCGTATGCTTCTTTATAATATGTTTCACTTTTAAATAATTGAACATATATATGTTAACTTTTTTTTAATATTCCAAATTACGATAATAATAATAAGTAATTCATTTATATTTCATATATAGTAATTAAATTAAACAAAATTTACTTATTATATATAGATACATACGTGATTGTGTGACTTTACATTATATTATTAATTATACAAAATTACGATATCTAACAGTTTTATGTAGTAACTGGAAAATTTTTTTGTCAATCAATTTTTTTATAATTAAATAGTAGATTTTTTAAATGAAATTACGTGATATTGATGTTTCCTCTATATTTAAACAAAATATAAATAGATAATCTTATCATAATCTAAACAATAAATACCGTAAACAATAGAAAATTTCACTGTCTAAACTGAATTCTAATAATAAGATGTATAATTTAATATATATAATAGTATGTTAAAATGTTAATACGAACATGTTATTTTCAATAAGCGTATATTTTCGTATATTAAACTCCTATTAAATATTTCATTTTATAAAATAAAATAATCAAATAAAATATTTTATAATTTTTAATTACTATACAATTAATAAATTACATAATGTATTTAAGTATAGAAATATTAATTGACATTAACATAGTAAATACTGCTTTATTTAAAATTGTTATTGATAGATAACGTAATTTTTTAAATGCAGCATTCAACTCGGAACAATATTTACAATGTAATTCACTTTATACTTTGTTCACAAATATACTTCTTGCATACGTAAATATCTTTCAAGTAAACTGATACGATAGAATTTACTTAGATTATTTGTATTATTTATTTTTTATATGAAGTAAGTATGTATAGGCGAGGTCCCGCGTTGTAAAACTGTTTGTATGGCTGAAATATGGTTCAAATAGTAGTATTATATTTTGTAAAATAATTCGATATTATGCTTTCTTTTCTTCTATATTACAAATTTATAAGCATTTAAAATAAATGCTTTATAATATATCATTTTATAATATATTTCTTATAACGTTTTTTATTATTCAAAATTACATCAATTTTTATGGAGATAAAAGAAATATTATTTCGCAATATGTTTTCAAATGAAGATTTTATAACGTTATTCCGCTATATTATTATTATTATATTTAATTTACTTTAATCAAACTATATATCAGCCAAAATTAAAAAAATGTTCGGACAAGCTATTTTTCACATAGATATCATGCTAACAAAACAAAATTATTTATAACTTCATTATAATTTTCAATCACGAACATTCGTGCACTCATTTACAACGTATACATTTATACAATGTTGTCTATCGCAGACTTACGCACCGTTGTCGTTTTATACAAATCGACTAGAAATCTGAAAAAAATCACCAACATTTTTTATAAACCTATTAAAAAATATTCACAATTGCCTAACATACACAATCATTCTTATTACTATTTAATTATAATTACATATCTATACATATGCCATTTGATATCGAGTTTATAATTATCGTAATTTTTTTCAAAAGTGTATTCTTGCTTTTTTTATTTATTTCTTTCAGGTCTTTTCAATAGTAACCGATGAGATTGGGATTTAAAAGTTTTAGAATGGACATTTCGGATCATTAAAAATGTTTCTCGATGCAAGAAAGAAGTGAAATTTATCAAATCGCTTAATAATTTAAAGGTGTCTTAATTTAAGATTATAGAAAAAAAATTGCTGAAATTAAGACACCTAATAGGATATAAGAGTATATGAAAATTGAAAAATTGCTATCAAAATTCGAAAAAACTATTTTATTTAAATTGGTGTACTCATACATTTAAATGTATATCCTCGGTAATACAATTATTTAATTTTTTATCCATTTCTTAGTAGTTTAAATTTTTATTTTGGATTAATTGCCATTATAATAAAAAAACATGATAACAATTTTCTAAATCAAGTAAACAATATATTGTATATAATGAAACTTTTAGCAAAATGATAAATGTATAATAAAGGTGACTTATGTGTATAATATTAAGGCATAGATTATTATGTTATAATTTTTTTTAATTTTCGTGCAAAATTTACATAATTCATAGTTTTAATAGTAAAAATAAGTTAATGCAATTATATATTTAACGATTCAAAGTTCTTTTTATATCACATTAATATTATAAATTAATCATAAATGTATTTTGCAGTATTATTATTACATATTATTATATATTATTAAATATTATCAATATTTAAAAAATAGAAAATTCTGTATTATTGAACTTTAAAATTAGTTATGTGATAAATAAATATCATATGTAATAAATTTTAAATTTGAATATAGTTTTTTAAAGAATATTTGTGTATATAACCTGAATTAAAAACTAATAATTCATTTTCTAAGATTTATTTGTGTTTGTAAAATGTTGTATTCATATATAAATCTTAATTATTTTAATTTTAATACAAATGTATTTTTTCGGTATAAGATTAAAAATAAATGTATTTTTCTTTATCTGTCTATATAGCAAATTATTAGTGTTTGATGTGATATGTGTTCTTATATATTGTTACCAAAGCTATGTTGAGAATATTATTATATAGTGTTGTAAAAGTTATAATTATTTTCATTATTTTAAACAAAAAGTTGGCAATTGTTTAAAAAAACCTAAAATGTTTAAATAAAAAATGTTTAAAAGTAATTGAACGAAAACTTATATCTTTATTATTACCCTTACAGAAAAAACTCAACTTGAGCATTATTTTAAACGTTCAAGTTAATAGTATTTAGTACTAAATTAAACATAATATTAACTTGAACGTTTGAAATAATTCTCAATTTGTTAGTTATGTTAAGCAGTTGAGTTTTTTCCGTAAGGGTAATTTCAACAGCCGTTCTATACCGTTAATATTTAGTACATTTGATTTTATAAAACGCGTTTTTTGTATTACATAATTATTTATATTTTAATATCTTCACTAACGTTATCTACATGTTTTAAGTAAATTTTGAAACAATTGGATTTTGAAACATGGATATATGTAAACTATACATAAATATATAAAAGATTATAAATACAAAATTTGCTTTGATTACAGTTCCGAAAACAAATATTTAAATCATTTTAATGATTTTAAATTAGGATATGCAATTTTTTTTAAAATAATATGCGTTCATTTTATAATTAAACAGTTTACATAAAAAATGTGTTTCTTTATAAGACTTATTTAGTGTTATTTCAATTATCTGTAACAATGAATTAATCTCCTTCCAAATGTTGGAAGGCAGTACGACTGCATAAGTCGTTCATAATGGTTAGAAGTAAATAGAGGACATGGAGCGAGCAACAGCAATGGCACACAACGACGGAAGAGTTAAGCAACGTTGGCGATGCTCGAAACTTAAATAGGTGACCATTTCTAAAATATGTTTATATTTGTAGTTTTAAAATATATAAGTGACAAGTCAATATGATATAACTGTTAAAGTAAACTATAAAAAGATTATTGTTTTTTATATACTGGCCGTGAAATAGTTTTACTAACAATTTTCATAACTAAGTGCCTTGCCTTTGTTATATCCTTACATTCTAGTTTGTAAATGGATAGTTTTACTTATAAGTTTCATTTGAGGAATATAGTAAAGCTTGTTAGTTATTTGTAAATTACTTGACGAAAACGTTACTAAAGGACGTTATAGAATAATTACAAAAAATGGGAGAATTTAATATATATTAAAAGTATAATAATATATTAATTACATGATCTTCTATTTTTTAAATATTGATATTATTAAAATGTCAAATTTAGCAACTTTTATTAATGTTTATATTTATTAAACAAATCTCAATTCAAGTGCATTTCAATTCAAATTTAATTAAAAGTAAGTGCTAAAAATTGTTATAATGCTTTAGTTTATAAAATATCTTACAGAAGTTTTTTTATTACAAGAATATTTTTTATTCAATATTAAGTAAATATTAATAATTAACAATTTTAGAATAAAAATGAACACGAAATAAACATTTAAGATAACTTCTTCAGGATTACATAATTTTATACAGAAAAGTGTAGTATTTTTTTTTTTTTTTTTTTTTTTTTTTTTTTTTTCCACATTTTTTTTTTTTCTTTTTTTTTTTTTTTTTTTTTTCCCCCCTCTTTTTTCTTTTCCCCTTTTCTTTCTCCACCTCCCCCTCTTTCTCTTCTTTTCCTTTCTCTTGTTTTCATTTAACTTTTATTACCTTTTACTTTTTT
>JABFQC010007062.1:0-10336 GCA_022817085.1 Psilanteris sp. ZL-2020
GCACAGAAAAAGCTCGACAAATATATGAGTATAATTCACTATATGAATTTTCTATACGAGTGTATGCAAATATGTGTTTACACCAACCTTGTTATGACACGTAATGTCAATATAAATATTTATTACATAACATAATTAAAATTTAATAATGTTATGATGAATTTAAAATTTTTCAAGTATAATAATAAGTAATTAAAAATTAAATTTAAAATTACTTATAATTAAAATTTATTTAAAAATCATATATTTTTAGAAATATAAAATCATTAAAAGATAAAGATATTCTTCAGAAAGGTTTAAATGATTTGAACAATTCATGTAAATTGAACAATTGTGTAAAAAGACAAAAATTAATTTTAAATATTAAAAAATGTAAATGCATCATTTTGTCTAGATCCAGCCAAAAAACATCTTATTTTATTTATGAGTTAAATAATGAGATAATAGAGAGAGTTGAATTTATTAGAGATTTGGGGTTCACGTTTAACTCGAAATTAAACTTTAATATACATATTGAAAATTTTACAAATAAGGCTAATCAATCATTGGGATTTTTGAGAAGGACATGTAAATATTTTAATTCAGTGGATACTATGAAAGTTCTATGTCTGACAATAATTAAACCAATATTAATGTACTGTAGTGTTATTTGATCTCCAAATACTAAATTTAATATAGACAATTAAAACAATACAACATACATTTTTTAGATTGATGTCATTTAAAGTAAAATTGGAAGATCCTTATTTAAATTATAATAATGAACAAATTTCTACTATATTGAAAATTCCAATACTTAAATCCTCCAGAATTAGATCAGACTTTAAATTTATATATAAATTGTGTAATAGTATAATAAATTGTCCTTATTTGTTGAAATTGAATTATAGAGTCTCAATTTAATATTCTAGACAACGAGAATGTTTAAAATAGAATTTTATAAATCCAACTATACTGATAATAACCCAATTAATAGAATTTGTAAAAAGATAAATGAAAATGATATAGATCTATTTAATATAATGAATTATTGAGATATATATGTGCTAATATCAAAGATGTATATTTTGTAATAATCTATTTGTGATATATGATCGATAAATACTTTTATTATATATTATATTCATTTTGTAAAATGGACATAGTTTAGTTCATATAATAAATATAAATATATATGTTCATAATCATGCTTTCATACGTTTCGAGGGGTGCTATAGTCGCAGGTGGAACATACCGAAGTGGGTTGTGAAGGAGTGAGTCAATTTTACGCGCGCAAATAGTATAGATGGGTGTTCGCAAAAATGGTTAATTACGCGAGTGATAGGTCCAATTATAGAATTTATTTTGATTTGAGTCAGAGAAACCGGTCAGTTAGAATATATTTTTTTAATACTAAATTTTTTGATTGAGAATTTTAATTGACTTTTTCTATGATTAATAGCACCTGGGGTGGTATTCTATAACTGATTGCTATCGATTCAATTGAAATCTGAACATAATCCTTACTATGTAATGTATAAAACAATATTCAGATTTCAATCGAATCAATAACAATAAGTTAGGGAATAAGGCCCCTGACCATTGAACGTATAAATATTAGTATTCTAATATATGCATGTTATTTGATTATTGAACTGTTTTAAAAATATTATTTAATTAAAAACATTGTATTCATGCAATGTTATAACAAATATTATATTCAGTAATATTATATACTTGATAGTAACTTATAACATACTTTTAAAATTTATTATTTCATTAAATGGTAATTAAATGCTATTGAAGTAATCTTTTGAATAATAAAAAACACTTAATGGTATTAATGGTAGATATAGAAAATTTATTTTAATGCAATGTTATAATTTTTTTATTATATTAAATATCTTATAAATTAATTTATTAAATGTTTTAATATTGTTTAATAAATATTAGAGAATGTATTTTAACATTATATTATTTATTGTTTAGGAAATAATGATATTAATTTTGAAGAATTAAATTTGGAAGGCGAATATGATCCTGAAGAACACGAGAGAAAAATGAAGGAATTGTATAACGATGATTTTTATAATCAACCAGCAGAAAATCAAAAACCTGTATTTCCTGATATTGATGAAGAATTAGAGATTGAAACAAATTGGGATAATTATGATATTGAAACAAAAGAAAATAATGAAGAACATCATTGTGAAGATGAAGATTTCAATGTAAATAATTATTATATAAATAAATAAAGTTATATTAATTTATTATAACGATTATTTATAATAATATGACATTTATAACTAATATGTAAATACGTTTTTTTTAGATGGATGCAGATTATGACCCATCACAAGATACAAAACATGAATTAATAGAAGGAACAAAAAAGAAAAAACGTAGAAGAAAAAGCAAGTTTGCTGAATTATTAGAAAAAGAAAAACCAAAATTTGATCCATTAAAGTACCCTAATATCCAAGACTATTTTGATCAGTACTATTCCTTAGGTTATGAAGATATGATTGGTGATCTTCCGTGTAGAATGAAATATAAAAAGGTTGTGCCTAATGATTATGGCTTGACAGTGGAAGAAGTAAGTTGTAATTATAATATTAAATATATAATTTTAATAACTATATTATTTTTATTATATAATTAGTTATTAGAACAATTATTATTTAAATTTTAAGTATATTATTATAAACATTAATAAACATTATAGATATTAATGGCTGATGATAGAGAATTGAATAGATGGTGTTCTTTAAAAAAAGCCCTCCGAATTAAACCGGATCATGAAGAATTAAATGATGCTAAAATGTATAAACAAAAAAGAAAAAATGAAAATTTATTTAGAAAAATACTTCCTAGTTTATTTGTGTAAGTATTATTAAAATACGTAATAAATTTATATATCACTAAATTGAAACTTAATCTTCAACGTTATTAATTTAAGGGAAATATCAACCATTTATTATTAATTTAGTATTTTTTATTTATAAGCGATTATAAATTATATTTGACGTACAATATAATCTGTCTATACCGTCTTGGTCCATACTGTTCACTTAACATGCTATCGGGAAAACTATGGCAATGTTGTTCTATCGTCCTTTAAATTTATCTCAGTCTTTATTACAATAATCGTGGTTGTTACTATAAATATTGGTTATGTTTATATTTATTATTGAAAAATCGTCTTATTTTATTATTTATTTTAAATAAGTTAATAATTGTATTAATTTTTATATACTACATTAAAGACCGCGAAAGAGAATCTATATATTACTGACTGAAGTAGATTAAGTGTGGGTTAGTGTAGTTCTCCTTATATGGATAGCATGGGCAAGTTGTATTGTAATCCACTTTATCACAATAAAAGAATTCAAATACTCTAGTGCCCAAAAAATATTCTTTTTTCATTTATTCTTTTATATATATAAATATATATATAATGCAAATAGTAGTTGTGTTTTATTTTAATGTTATATTTAACGTTTTATTTCTTGGGTGGAACTCAATGGCACAGAACTTAGTTTTTCGCTCTTCAAAAACTAATTGCGATTACCACATTCGTCATTGTTGCGCCATCGCGCAATTTCCCATCGCTAATCAATCAGTTGATCAACCCGCGTGTTTATTCGTGAATCACATAACCTGTAGCGAAGTATAGGTTATAATATGTATTTCGAATTGTCGTTATGAGGTCGCAGCAATGTAAAATAACTGAAAAATATGCCATAACTACCATTACGTATATTAGTTCCAGTAGTTTCAGGGACTGGCTTCAAAACTACCGAATTCATGCCCGGATTGGTATTTTCAAGGTCTCGCTTATACAATATGGTGCTGAAGTCCCCATGAATCTTGTACATTAGTTTCGTTTAAATTACGTTAAAGAATCAGTTTCAATATTTAGTACTTTAACGAATTTAGTTTAAATTTGTTAAAAGAATAATGTATATTGGTTCGAATTTTAAAGGGCGGAAGGGGGCATTGCATTAGCGTTCAGAGGGAACTTTTCCCTGTTCGCTCAAAAAAACAATTTTGCGCACCCATAGTTAGGGCGCCCAAAAATGGCAGGACCTCATAACAACCGGAAGCAATATTTATGTGTATATATATATATATATATATATTCTTCAATGTACACATACCATTGCGTTTGAGGAATCGTCCTCAAACGTACGAACTATATAATGTAGCATTTCGGGACACACCCATAAAATATACTAGGGGTGTATGTATGGGTGCCCCCTTTTAGAGGGCAGCCGTAAGTTTTTGCAAATAGATTTAACCTTAAACATATATCAAGAGTAAAATATTATTCAAAATTTAATAATTTAACAATGTATAATACTGATATAGTTTTAATTATTTATTTTTATTCTATATTTATAATTAAATTAAAATGTGTAATACTTTGTATTAATGTTATTAATTAATTTCATTATAGTAATTCGGAAGATAATAATATTGAAAATAAAGAACAAGAAATTAATAAACCTTCCACTTCTAAGATTAATAAAAAGACTAAAAATAATCGTACAGAAAATAATGAACAAGAAGAAATTGACAAGTCTTCTATTTCTAAAACTAATAAGAATCAAAAAGAATCAAACAGTGTAATAATGAATGAAAAGGAAGAACCACAAAAGAAAGAAACAACTTTAAATGAAAAAGAGGATAATACCTCAACAGAGAATAATAGAAAACGTAAAATCAGTGAAATATCAAATACTAAAGACGAGCCTGTTGGAATGAAGAAGAAGAAAAAGAAGAAAAATAAAAACAAAATCACTTCGGAACATAATATTAAAGAACATGAAGAAGATAGTATTGTAAAAAGTACTTCAACTAAGAAATCAAATTTCAAAAATAAAAATAAGAAGCGTAAAACGGAAAACAGCAATAATAAGTTTAAAAAATCAAATGAAACAAGTAATCTGTTGAAGATAGGAGCAGATGCTCTTAAAGGTTATGGTATTAATCCTAAAAAATTTAAGAATAAATGTATATATGGAAAACAAGAAAATATGTAATCATCTTACTGATATGTAAATATAATGAAATTTTATTAATAAAAAATATTATTAAAACAGATTATTTTTTATACCTTTGTTTTTATGCCAAGACCCAGGGGTATATTAATGTCAGTTTAGTATAAATAGTTAATTTATATTTGAGTAATATATATGTGTTACACGTGTAAATATATTTGTTGTTATAGAGTTTATTAATAAATTAATATTAAACGGTCAAAAAGAATAGTTTATTTTTTCACATACTTTGCAATATTTGATAATAATCAACATAATTACAATTCCAATGGGAGTTTTGCTCGTAATGTAATACTAGATCTAAGTAGTAATTATATTTCATCAAAGTAATCATAGTGAGTACACTCATATACAATACGCGATTAATGATTGCTAGATATCTCACGTGAAGACATAAATTGAATTACTAGAAAAGAGTGAATTAGTTTTGCGGGTTTTGAAACGAGAATAAAACTGTTCGAATAAGTGACAAAAAGTAATATCGTCATATATTGTATAAAATTACATGTATTACGTTATGTAAGGTATTGTTTAAATGTTAAGAACTAAATCAATTATACAACAAATATAACACGATTTACGTTAATCATTTTTAATTTTTATATGGTGCAACGAAATTCATATTAAAATAGTAATGCTTTTACTATTTGCTGAAAATATTTTATAAAATTAATTAATTGCACAAAATAATTGTTTTTTTTTTTGAAAATCATGGATACGAATTCAAAGATTACAAACAAAATTACTTTAATGGAAGCAGTGCGACCAATTACTTTGACAAATGCAATATTTGGAATTGGAGTTATAGAAATTCCATTTGGTCGTCCAAGTATATTGATTACGTATATTTATGCAATAATAAATATAACAAGTTATGGATTTGCGGCATATTTTTCATTGAATAAAACCAGTGATTTTGAAATTTCATCGAATGTGAGACAATTTATGTGCAAAGTTATATTATTTGGAAACTGCTTTTTGACGTTAGCAACTATTTTTTTATCCTTGTTAAGATTTCAAGTAAACACATATTAATTAATATTTTATATTTAAGAAATTTTGCGTTTTAGTATTTTATACAATGACTATATATAGTATGTAATAAATATTTTAGAAATCAAAACATTGTTTGGAGATTGTAAAGAATGCTGATGACTTAATGGAAACTGTAGGAATACATAAAAATTATGTCCAAAGTCGAAGGAGATATATAATCAAAATTCTTACTCTTTTAATAACGTTTACAATTATTATGTTCATAAATGCCTCTTTTATGTTTGTTAAAAATACTCCTATTGGAACACGAATCGTTTTAACGTATGCTACTCATTATCCTCTTATTCTTATGCATCTAGCAGATCATACATTTCTCAGTATTGCAAGGTAATATTTAAATTATTTTACTTAAAGTAATAATGAATTAATACTTATAATGTAAAAATAAACGAAATAAAACGTATTTATATGCTATAATAAACTAAAAGTAAATTACATTATATAATAAATCAATTAAATTGTTTATTATAAAAACCGTATATATAATTTTCCGATGTTGTTTTAAGGATCATTCACGATGAATGCAAACGGACTGACGGAACGCCGAAGACGCGCGTCATGACGTACACCCAGTTGTATTGAAAGCTCCAGATTTTAAATTGGTTATAAACGTGTTCTTCATATTTAAGACACCAAAGATGCGTTCAACCTACGTCTGGGGTGTGGAGCTTTCAATACAACTGGGTGTACGTAGCGACATACAATGTCTGTATATTTACGTGCGTCATGACGCGTGTCTTTTGCGTTCCGTCAGTACGTATGCGTTCATTGTGAATGATCCTTTACATGCGATTTCCGTCGTCGCAAACGACGTTTTCCGCCTGGGTGATGGAATTTGACATTCTATACACTGTAAGTTATACAAATTCTCGAGCAATTTTCGAGATATATCCATAAATACGATGACCTAAGCTTAGGGTATCCCGAACGATTGAAAGTAGGCATTAATAAGCCGGTTTAAGAATCGTTAATACGTGCTTAATATCCTCTATCCCGCACACGTGTTGATTATAACACGCATTATACAAATAACAAATATTATAATTTACTTCATTATGTGAAATGAGAGACTTAATTATTAGCTTTTGTCACGTATCAATTTTTATAATATGTAATAAAAAAATGCGATGTACAGAAATAAAAAACATGGTATTATTTTAAGGCTTTATTATTTTTGCGATAAAAATTTAGTGCTGTTATATAGTAATAATACTGAAAAACTTTTAGTGGGACATTTGTGCGTGTTATTTTTCAAAAACATTTCAAACCTTCTAATTAAATATATAAAAAGATTATGAAATATAAAAAAATATATGAAATTTATTTCTCTTCAAATAAGTTCATCCTTCACACACAGAAAAAAGCATAGTAAAAATTTACTATACTTTCCCAGATAACATTTAATACTCGATCATTATACTGGCATTAAATGTTCGAACATTGATTCTCGCATAATGTTAGATTCATGCTAGCTCGCGCGTCAACATTTTATAGTGCAAGTATAATGATAATACTTTTTCTCTCTATACGTACACGCGTTGGTCGCGTGGATACGTCTTGAACTCGTACGATGAAGGTTATGGGCGTTAAATTCCCATCGGTTGCATAGGACGTAATTAATAAAGTTTATAATTTTTTGTTATATAATAACTTTATATTTTATATATTCTGTTATATTGTTATTAATTAATTAATTAACTTTTGTATACCTGCCCGTAAAGAACACATACGTGGAATAATGTGGATTCAGCATGGAATCTATTTACAAATGTCCGCATGCTGTGTATCGAATCTCCGTGGATTACGGTCATCGATTCAACAAAGATACGACATGGATTCGACGGACACAAAAATCAATGATCTTTTGAAAATTTATGTAATAGATGGGAATTCAACGTTCAATTACGGTAGAAAATTTTAATTAAAATAGTTAAATCATCGGTGATTCCAAGTTGAATTTATTTATCTTATCTTTTAAAAAAATGTGAGAATAAATAAATTTTAATCTAAAAAACTCAAGATACAAACATTTTGTTAAATTATATGGCATCCGAGATTTGAATTGGCGATTCAAAGTTAGGAGACGAAAGTTCTGCCGCTAAGCCACCACGACTTGTAATATTCATTGCTTTAAGCGGCTTCTTAAATGCAATATAGTATACACAGTAGCATTCAATAAGTCTTTTAAGGCATTGCATATTACAAGTCGTGATAGCTTAGCGGTTAAAGTTCAGACTCGTAACTATGACACGCCGGTTTGAATCTCGGCTGTTATAATATAACAAAGTGTTTGTATATTAAAGATTTTTTAGAATTAAATTTATATATTTTCTTAATTTTTTTAAAAGATAAGATAAACAAATTCAACTTGGAGTCACCGATGGTTCAATTATTTTAATTAAAAATTTCGACAGTAATTCAACTTTGAATCCCAATCTATTACATACATTTTTCAAAAGATTATTGATTTTTGTGTGCGTCGCATCCATGTCGTATCTTTGTTGAATCGATAACCGTAATTCACGGGAATTCGATACACAACATGCGGACATTTCTAAATAGATTCCACGCTGAATCCACATTATTTCACTTTCAAACCACATGGATTCTTGTTTATGGTGTTCTTTACGGGTGTTATCTTGTACCAAAGAGATTCAGGCGAACATTCAGAAGTAATAGCAACGTTTCGAGAATGTAACTATATGGCCATTGTGACGTTACGGGAATGTGTGTTTGCTTAAATTTTGTGACGTTATTAAAGTAACGTTTCCTCAACATAACTGTTATGTGCCGGTTGTTATAAATATCGTAATATTATTTAAATGAAAAGGCGTATTGAAAAAATTAACTCCTTAATTAAATTCTGATTAGTTCTGCATTAAATATATTACCTAATATACAACATTAGACTTCCATAGATTCTATCTCAATTACTCCTACAGAAGTGCAACGTTACTGCAACTTTGCAGGAAAATTGCAGCAACGTTGCTCGTAAGTTGCAGTAACATTACAGGAAAGTTGCAACAACAATGCGGCAATGTTGCAGCAACGTTGCCAGATTGTTAAATTAAAAAAAAAGATTTTTAATTTTACGTATTCACTCTACATATACAAATTTAAATTCTTTATAAGCGTATATCTTATTATGAAAATTCAAATTAACAAAGATTCGAACTTCGTCATAGCGTGAAAAATCTACACAGCTCAAACACTTAACCACTTGGCTAGCAGTATCTTCGTCAACGTATACTTTTTTTAGATATTTAAATTAATCTTCATAGAATAATCATTGCACACAAATGTTGCAGCAATGTTACTGCAACTTTCGTGCAACGATGTTGCAACGTTGTTAGTAGGTTGTCACTCCTACATTTCTGTAGGGGTAGGATATAAATCTAATATAACTGCGTTTTCTTCGTGAGGTCTATTAGTATTTATTAGTACTTTTTAATTAGGAAATAAAGGATTTTTGAAGAGTTTTAACGGATTGAAGACTAATCTCTTAATGATATAGAGATAAAATATATATGAATTATTTCTCTGGGACAGTATGTTTAAAAGTATATAAAACTCATATTTAGAGTAAAGAGGAATTTAAAGCTCTCATAATAAATAAATCAATTATATAAACCATTATAACTTTATTTGATGGACAAAAATGTGTCGCCATTCTTGCATTCTGAATTAGTTATTAAATATATTATATATATGTAGGTGTGTGATAATATTTAATTTTTAGATATGCTGGCGAAAGTTTTGAAAGAATGAATAAATTATTATTGGATGTATTAAGAGGTTGCAATCAATTTACTAATGAAGATACATTAAAAATTATAAGAATTAATAGATTTCTTATATCTTCGAAAACTGATTACTCTAGGATTATTTCTATTATTAGGTATTATAATTCTTTTAATTAATATTTTTCTATAACACATGGTTTTAGGTCAGTACCCTATAGTACTATCCTGGAATGCTTGTATTCATTTGAATACGAATTTTTGTAGTAATGATCATTACTATTATACAGTTAAATCAATTTAACTGTGTACTAGTATGACTTTTAATATTATTAATAATTAGTATGAAATATTCATATTATTTTATTATACCCGCACAGAACAGTTACGTTCGGGGAACGTTACTGGAACGTCACAAAATTTAAGAAAATACGTTCCAGTAACGTCACGGTAACCTTAGTTACGTTCCCGGGAGGTTCCTGGAACTTCAAAATGTCC
>JABFQC010007063.1:0-10336 GCA_022817085.1 Psilanteris sp. ZL-2020
ATTTAATATGAATTTACTAAATTATTTTATTACTATAATGATTTATCAATATTTTTAAAATACTGAAATGTTAATTAATGTATTATATAAATATTAGTTTAATACAAATGAAAATTAATTAATTTTGATTATATAAAGTTATTTATTTATAATTTTTAAATTAACATATTTAATTGCTATATTTTATATATTAATTTGATAATATTGCAAACATAAAAACTAAAAGGGGATGCATTAAACTCATTCTTCATTCAAGCATAGGCCAGCCTTCTGATTGGGTGATAGTGCGCAACCAATATAATGGTGGGGAATGCTACACCTGGTTAATTACATCATTGCAAACACAATGATTTATAGGACACACATCGATGGATGGAAAAGACACATTGTTTTTATCATTGGAAATCAGAACTAGCTGCTGTTTCTTCTATATTCTAGGAAGATTTCCATATGAAACATAAATTAAACAAGACAATCATAATGTTCGGGAAGTAATGAAGTGACACCACAAGACCTTGATAGAGATTTCGTCCAGTCTTACTGTCTTTTCCCATTTTAATGAATAATTCAAAGTTTTTAAGATCTCCCAAGTCGAAAGCTGGATTCATAGAGTTGGTTATTACCCAATTGTTGGCGGATGATTTTGAATTTTCTCTTAATATGCTATAAAGAATGGATCTCAGCGTTCGAATTAAATCTGGATTGTTAAAAAATGAAATTTAAACCCACACGCAGGCGTTTGATGAATTCATCTGTCTATCAGTAGACGGGGCTATCAGTAAAGCTGATGTTGCTCGTGAATTTTCTCTGCTATGGTATGAAACCTAATATAATTATCATAAGTGTATAATCAACTTAACAGTTTTCGACATAGAGATCAGTGATAAGTTTTAGAAGCCGCAAAGCTGAAAAATGTGTGGACTCAATTCCTCATACACTAAAGAGACGTAACAGTGTTCTTCATCGAATTTATTGATAATAATGCTTGCTTGGATTGTTGCACACATAGAATACGTGTTCCAAACCAGAACACCAAAATCTACGCGGAACGAGCAATTTGCGTATGACGTGAAAATTGACCCATCTGATCTTAATGCGCGAAACCTCAAGCAATTTCTCAGTCTCACGTATGTCGAACTTCACCACATCTATCCTCTCTCTCCGTTCCATCGGCTTAAGAACGAGAATCGTCATGCAGTCGATGGGTGCTTTCTGAGGGCTCTAGAGAAGCAGACTTGGGTTTTATCTTATTATAAAGGAATAAAATAAATAATTATTATTCATTATGAACATGTCAGAATCAACATACACTATTGTTGACACTCGTGTAAATACTTAATTATTTAAAGATAAGACGTAATAATATCATTTGTAATAATTTTATATAAAGAATTTGTATTTCTTCCAAACACGTTTATATTAACAAATAAATGAATGCCATTAAAATAATAAGTAATTATACCCATGGTGTAATTAACAAGGTGTAGTATTCTCCACCATTTATTGCTTGCGCACTATCAACCAATGAAAATGCGCGCCTTTGCTTAAACGAAGACTGAATTTTATGTACCCCGTTTTTGTTCTTATGTTTGCAATATTATCAAATTAGTATATACAATATATTAATAAAATGTTAATTTAAAAATTATAATTACATAACTTTATATAAAGAAAACTAAATCATTTTAATTTGTACTAAACCAATATAACTATATAATCTTATCTTTATATATATATATATATTTATAACATAACGATATATATTTATAGCTTACTAACTAATTAGATATTATCAATTTACCTAACAAATATTTATTTTATATAAATATTTTCATCGTTAAATTATGTTGAAGAAATAAATATATATTAAGGTTGGTTACTAAATTTAATTTCGGCGCTGAATATAAGGCCAGACAAATGATTGGTCGAGAGCAGCCAATCATTTTTAAGGTGCGCAATGCTACACCTTGTTAATTACACCATGATTATACCATTTGAACAGCAATACAAATTAAAAATTGTACTTTCTTCTTGTACTTTTCTCTCCCACACATCCAGTCAATTTTCAATCAAAACTAGTGCAGTTAACCGAAAACGCATTCTTGCTTTAAGAATGCATGCATTTTTAAATCAACACTCGTAAATGTAAATGTCTCAAACATTTAAGTCGTCATGTTTGACGTGTTATGGTAAATTCCGAAGTCATCTTAGCGTGCATTTGCAGAGATGTTTACCGTAATTCATTGTTCCGGGTTGGTGTCGCGCGTGCCAGTTCTACGGCAATTTGCCAGGTGCAAGTTCCCGACGGATAGCAGACGAGCCATTGTCCTCTAGCGAGTCGGGCGTGTCAAAACGTCGCCCAACTCGAGCTACTGCCGACGACGTTTTCAAGAGGTGTCGGCATCTTGGCTCCTAGAAAGCGAAGGAGATAGAGAAAACTAAGTAAGAAAGGAGATGCGCGAATAGAGGGAGTGAGAGGGAGCCGTTATTTATTGGTGCACCACCTACGCAGTCGACCCCAAAGTGCCACCTGAGCCTTTTAATAAGGGAGGCTGCAGCACCAGCATCATTTGCAACGCCATTCACACCGCTTTTCCGGGGACGCGCGATATTACCAGCGTGCTTCGAAATCCTCTTCTGCTGTCGTGTGAGTGTACGTCACTTACACTCCGTAACTGTTACCATCACCGGGTGTATACTGACAGACATTATAATTGCATGTATTATAATTTTATACTTTGGGGGGAGGGGGGCTATAACTATTTGAGAAATTATATTCCAATTAAGCATGTAAAATAAAATTAATTCGATACTTTGAAGTATACATCATATGTTGCATTTAATTTGCATGATTATCGGAGTTATGTAATTTAACTATATATATTAATTTATTAATGTACAAATAAATAAAAGCGAGTGTCATCTGATTTCCATAAAATGTCATAATAATAACAGTAAAAAATAATTGAACAGGAATATATTTATATAACTGAATATATTGATAAAATTTGTTGTCATTATAAATAATACATACGGTAAATATATTTAACATATATTTTATTTTCGCGTAGATGGTCCATCGAATACTTTTTTACAGATATTGTGTTCAACAAAAGTGAGAAGTCCTTCAAGTAGTAGTCACAAATAACAAAAAGAAACTTATTAACGAAACATGTATATAGATATAGATATATCTTATACAAAATATCAATGCAATTTGATTTATATTTCTGAAATTTTCTATAGCGTCTACAAGCAATTCTTTTCAATCACAATCTTAGGCAAACAGATTAACTATCTCAATAGAAAAATAAATTATCAATGTGAAATTGCAAAGAAATGTATTAAGTATAAAAGGCAATAACTTATAAAATAGGGTTCTTTCTATATATCGTAGTGCGCTGTCCCAAGTAATTCTCCATTTGATACAAAGAACTCATGCCGCAAGGATTTAATATTTTCTTTCCTATTTTCCGTTTAAAACTGCAACCATTTAACTGTCAAGTGCAGTGCGTAACTGGGTACGAAGTCGTACTTTCATACTTTCTTGAGTATCTCCGGCGTCTCATCTTCCTTCGTTTACCCATCGAGAAAATATAGAAGAGAAGAATAAATCTCCCTCCAATGCTCTATATATTTTCATTGTCCTCGCATCTGCTATTTCTTGTGGATAGTATCGTATTTTGATAAAGACAAATGAGTTGGGCACTTAAGGTCTGGATCTTATTCCAAGCATGACATGCTTGAGCCAGATTTAAACATATGTCGGACCTAGTATGATTGACTCTTTTCACTTATGCATTATGAACAAAATTAATGAGGTCTACGCATTGACAAATTACTAACCGAGTAATATATATGTATGTTCAATTGAAAAGTATATTTTTATTAACAGATATATATAAATATATGTAATTATCCATCTTTTAATACTTTTGGTAATTGTTTATTGAAACAAAATTAATCTTGAAAGCGAAAAAAAATCAGATATAATAAAGTTGATAATTACAAATATTGAATGCAGAATACATTATTAATTAATAATCAAAGAAATATGTAATTTTAATTATTGTTTTCTTATAGTGTTCTGTATAATTATCAATTTAACAAAACTATTATTGAGTGATATTTCTTATGTAATTGTAGATGAGAAAGTAACCATTCTAATGCATTAGTAATTGTCTAATATTTTACAACAATTTGTGGTTTATAAATTCAATATTCAATTCTAATTAATTTGTTAAATCTACATTTTATTGTAATTTCCGTCTAATTCCGTTATTAGTTTTATATTTTTTACAATTTTGTAAGCGCTCAAAATATATTATCTAGTATACATTGTCTCCCTCAATTATGTATTAGCGTAGTGGGGCTTATTTGTATTTTTCTAGAAAATAACTTTGCAATTCTCTGAAACGATTGTCTGAAAATTAGTCTGTTCTTTTCAAAGTTCGTGTAGAGTAAAATCAGAGAAACAAATTTACAAAAGATCAATGGATACGATGTCCAAAAAATAAAACTTAAAATTGTTCAAATTCACGAGGCACAATTGTATTAATAAAAACGTATTATATTCAATTAGTTATAATTTAATGTTGAAAAAATAAAAGTGAACATTAATACTTAAAGTGGCTCAGTGAAATCGAATCAAAATGACTCTAGACTGTCGGTACGTCATATATTCATAAAGAAATTGCTTTAATGGTTGTTATGAAGCAATTTTTAGTATTAATAAGTTATTAGTTCTTTAAAGTAATTTGTTTACTTATAATAATATATATATTAAAGTGAAAATAAGCATCTTACTCATTTTTCATATTAATATGCTATTTCATATTATATTATAAATTTGTTTTTATAATTTATTTTTTAAAATTTGAACAAATACTTTAATGCAAAGTACAATTCGAGATTGAATAATTCAAATAAAATATGCTGATTATGGTCCAGGTTATATCAGAGTTTGTTATAATAAATAGAGAGCATAGATTAAATATATTAATCGAATGTCACTTTATATAAGGTTAAATTTTGTGCCCTGGTATGTCATCTCTCATCACTTAACTGAATTTCTTTAAAAATTATTACGTTATTATTTATATTCATACCGGCTGTCATAATCATATACATATATTGTATTATAATACATCAGGTCGTAAAATTTTAATAAAATATTTTACCATGAAAGATAGAGACAATAATATATTTAGCTTTTTGTAGAATGAGATAAAAAATTAAAAGAATATTAAGAGAGGTGATGTATGAACTTACGCTAAAGTGAGATAGAGAAGTAGGAAATTTTTATGCTATGAAGGACTTGGTTAGACCATCTACCAGAGTGAGATAGATGTGCACAGGAAAATTTTTCTCTGATAATAGTCTTGATGAATATAGTAATGATGAAAACAAGTGTTAGAACTCTTTTGTTTAATATTATGTTTAAGAACTTTCAAACTAAACATTCACAATAGAAATAAGTATTCATGTATATAAGTGTACTTCATTTAATAACGAAATCAATTTGAAACTACATATATATTTTTTATGTCTCCATCAAAATCTAGAATCTCAGAAAATATTTTTGCAAAGCATTTTTACGTCATCTTGGATTGTCAGGGTGATATACCGTGCCTTTTGATTGCAGTTAGATATATATAATTACGTATTTTATATCTAAAATTTAGCGGTAATAAATTAATATTATTATATTACAATAATCCAAAAATAAATATAAGATTAGTTTTTTAGCCTACATTGAAAAAAATAATATTACAAATTTTACCAAGTCAGGTAATAAAAGGACAAGTGAGCAAAAATGTAAATAAACATTAGATATATCATGGTATTTACCAATTATTTGATAATATTTGACATATTTTTACAATTTTCTGACCGTAATTTATCATATTATTTACATTTTTGCCTACTTTTCTAATACTTTTATTATTTAGATTAGTAACATTTTTAAGATAATTTTTTCAGCGCAGATAAATTCTGATTAATAAATATAATTGTAATTGTAATCAATAGTAAGTAATAATTATATAAATCGCAATGACTAAGATAGAAATTTACAATTTAAATTAATTAAGTTTAGAAAATTTATTATAAGAATACGAAATAATGTTTTAATTATATAAATTTGATTTATTTTTACTATTCCATTGAGATTTACTGTAAATTAGTAGAATAACCCGAATCTGCAATCGACGGGAACTTTTACTTACAAAATGAATAAAAAATGGTAAAGTGAAAGAGATGAAAAAAAGAATAACAAGCAAGACGTGGAAAAAAGGGGGCTAAAATATGAGCAATATGAGCAGTCATCTATATATCATACGTTAATGAATATCGAAAAGAAAAACCGACGAGAATCCTCTTCAATGTGAAATTCGATGAAGACTTGACAGAAGAGTTTTTCGTTTATTTGGATTTATGAATTTCTACCTTGTTTCTCTCCCCATCTATAGCAGGAACTGGTAGCAAAGTAAAACTGCACTAAGATAGGGTTTGCGTTAAAATTAATTCTGATTTATTGCATTGCGACCAGTAGCTGGATCTTGAAGCTTTGGGAGATTCATTTCATCGTCTGCATTTCCTTTGTTTCATTTTCTCATCGTTTCCATTCACCCTTGAATCATGCAAAGTACATTTTTAATATTTCTGCAATTATTGCAATAAATCTGTTTATAAATTTAAAGTTAATTCAGTAGTTTTTCATATTGATCATAAATTAATTTATTGTTTGTCAATATTAATCGAACCCAAATAACAATACCGTAATCCATAATTAAAAGTTATTAATTTAATTCAATCAATAACTGTAGATGAGTATAATAAAATTGTATATGTTACTAAATCAAATTTAGTCAAATCTAATACATTTCATATATAGATTGCATTTTTTCTTAAAATAAATTGTTTGAAACTTATTTTAGATTGAAATATTGCCTTAACAAAAAAAGAAATATACCCATCACCTTAAAATTATGTCCAATTCGAATTCTACGTCAGAATTTTACATCACTTACATATAAAGTAAATATTTTATATATAATAAAATTCTAGAAGGTATTGTAATCGGTGCAATAAAATAGTAGGACAAATGGAAGCAACAAATCAGGCAGGAAATTAGCAATTTCCTTTTGTGATAAACAAATTGTTTTCTATTTTATTTGTGAACTAAAACATTTGTGATGTATATCTTCGTTTAAGATATACCGTATTTTAAATTATGTAACAATTATATATCTTATCTAAAAAATACTACGTTGATATGATTCGCAGCGACCTGCGCATGATTTGAATGCCACGTTTCTGTTTCCATTAAAAAATCTACTTAAACGTTGAATATTATTACTTTCACGATGATCGTTAAAGTTAAAATTTTCTAATTCAAGTAAGTAACATTTTAAAATTTTATTGTATAATTTAAGTATAATTAGAGTAAAAATAATTATTTCAATAGAAATAAAAATAATACCATCAAATACAATATAATGTAGTTTATGATATTGACAGAAATCAGTTACTTAGTGTATATTTGAAGACTATTTGACATGTTAAAACTGAGCATAGGTTGAAGCTTTTACCCTACAAATAAGTATTATCTTTATATATATATATATATAGCAGTATTTGAAACTTATTGATAGTTATTGAAACTTATTGATCTTATTGTTAAGATCTTTGTAATATTTATATTTTTAAATTTGGTTTTCTGGTTATTTTTCACAAAAATTTATGATTTATGAATCATACATTTTTGAATAAGATCGGTTTGTAAATAATTTGAAGATGTATAAAGAAATATCTATTATTATATAAGTATAAATGTAAAAATCTACTAAGAGCTCTTATAAATATTACTAATTTATTACTAATTATTACTAATTTCTATTCTATATTACTAACTTAATATAATTATAAATATGCCCTTCTTAAAATAAGCTTTAAAATGTTAAAATATTGTATACATTATACCAATTTTTTACCTTTTTAAAATACATTTTAAATTTATAGCATCGTATGACGTATTAAACAAATTTGAATAACTCCAATTATGAAATATTTTATGATATTATAAGAATATTTTATTTCAACATGTTAAAAATTAACAGATTTTCTATAATTCTATTACAAATTTTTTGATTTTAATTATAAAAAATGCAGAAAATTGTTAAGCTATAAAATGAAATCATGAAAATCTAACATATAATTATTACAAGCTAAATAAATGGCTTTCTCAATGAATTCAGAGGAAAGGAAATTGTAGTTTTTAATAAATGAAAATCAGTTTTTCTCAAATAAAACGATTTCTTTAAAACTTACATGGGTACTTCTTTATTTCTGAAGTGGAAATGTTTCTGCCGAATGTAATCGAACTCAGGACGCCACGTACGCGCTCTTCCTTTACTTCCTATGCTCTCTATTTCTGTCTACTTCGAGGAGTTTGTGCGAAACTACTTCCTGCCAATATCACTGAAAGAAGAAGATTTAACCGAGACGCACGTTCTGGTTCATAAATGGCTGACTTGAGATCGAGCGGCATACATATATACACATGCCAGCGTGACTCGTCGATATAGTACTCCTCATCTGTGACATTCGACTTCAACCCGCATTTTCTTTCCTTATATTTGTTCTACCGTTTCGAATCTCAAATATTGCTGTTGTCAAACGTACGCGTATGGATACACGCGAGTAAAGGTATTTTTTCAAATGCTTTGAAAGAAAATTCGATGGAAAGAGGACTCTAGTAAACGCTGATAAAATATTTTAAATAATACGTTCAAATACGAATTGAACAGTAGATGTTTATTTTTTTATTTGAATTTTTTAATAACTTATGTTTTATGTATTCGTAATTCATTAATGCTCTTATGATTAAAATATATCCAGAAGGACCATGCCAGGGTTACCAGATTACGGCAAACGGTTTGTGCCAATATTGGCTAAACTATGGTTAACAATAAAATAACAGCGAAAGTAAGGTGAACCAGACTTGGTCAAAATTGACAACCAGTAAAGTATCAGAGTCGAGTCAGGCATGGCAGTTTGTATTATGTAGTGTAATACAATATAATGTGCCAGATAAAAACCAGTACTGAACTGCCCTTATCACTTCAACGATGGTACACTACTGGGCCTATGCTGGTTTACAGTTGTGATAGTACTGGTAACTCTGGTGTTAGTACTGGGCCAATAGTGGGCCATTTGTATATATATTTGTATTGCTGGGTAACTTAATTTATTACTTTACTTTTTTTATTGAAAGACGATATAAACAAAATAGTATATTACTTATGTTAATATATGATATGAACAATTTATTTTAATAAATATATAATGTTGTAATGTGATATAATATTATTATCATTATTTTTTATAAAGTATACTGTAATTTTCTGTCTCTTACTGATAAATTATTTATAATTAATTTCTATCGAATAATAATTCGATGAACTATTATTACGGTAATGTTAATTTAATTCTATAAGGTTATTTTCATTTTGTGTCATGAATTTAGATTTTGTCTTTATAGTTAGAAATTGTAGAAATGCAGTACAACAAATTCATCACCACACTTGTTTCGCTTGTTCCTTCCAGTTACCTTCTTTCCGACCGAAAATATTTCAAGATTCCCAATTAGTTCGTTTGCAGAGTAACCTCTGTAGACAGAGGAGAACAACGCCTTTTATCATGATGTACCTACGTACCATAAAGTTGGAGGATTAAGAGAGAGGAAAATAAAGGTGTGGATGGGCGTGTCCGAAATATTGGACAGCAAGTCTCCTCGCAGGACTTTGTATATAGCACGGATCAGCCATTTATTAGAAGTATTATTCTAGCATTATAGGATATATAAAATATAATGCATACGATATTTGATATTCTTAATGGTATCCAATATTAAGTACTCTTTTTGATTATAAATTTAACAAAACAAAAGATTTTGTATTTGATTTTGCTTTTACTTTTTCTACAGTTATTTCAGTATCAAAATTTAATTAATTAGTAATTAAAAATTAGTAGTATTTCGAAAACATGTACTATAGCGTACCGCATTCGAAGATCCCGTACTAATGGCTGTACTTGTAGACAAATATTACGTTTTGCTCGATAATTTAAATTACCGGATTCTACAAAGTCATTATTTGATTTTGAGTATTTCTGGGTAAAGCTACCCCTTTCTTAGGGGATGTAGAACATATTAATAATATGTACAATTTTGCGTAGTTTCCGATTCTGCAAGAATTTTCCGAAAATTTACCGTTCTAGAGATATTTGAGTTTTTATGTCGTATATTTTTAGTTATTTACACAGTAAATAATAT
>JABFQC010007064.1:0-10336 GCA_022817085.1 Psilanteris sp. ZL-2020
TCACTCACTAGTTTTGTTGAAAAATGGAAAATTAAAAATGTGCAGAAATAAAATACATCATTACATGACGTCGATGTGGCAAAATTGCAAATTCAAAAAAAATTGGATATTCGATTTATATACTGAATGAAATTATAATTTAAAATATACTTATATTACTGATTTTATAAGTACTTGATTACTTGTTTGTCAGTTAACGTTGTCAGTAAGGTTCCCCGCACACCGCGCCCGGTATATAGTGCCCCAACCTCTTTAAATGTTATCAGGGTTATTTAATATTAATTAATATTATGCGCTATTAGGGTATGCATATCGAAAATATGTGTTTTATACAAAATGTACATTAATGAACCTACTATTGTGATAATATTGTCTGTTTCATAAAATGTATAATTAAAAAATTGTCTTAGTTTTAAAATTTATGTATTACAAAATGTAAGATTTATTACAGGTATCCTTCTTTAATCGCATACGAAGAACAATGTATAATATATATTTAGTTCTATTCATATAAATTATTTTTAATGAAAAGTAATTCTATGTATAATGTCCAATTAATGAAAAGTAAATAATATACATTGTTACACATATTAATGATTGGTGTAATCAATTGCATTAAGCAAAACTTGTGGTAATAATGAAATGTATACTTCAGCTATTGATATATTTTCAATTTTCATTAAAAGTGAAATTCCTACAATGAATGTTACTAGAATGTGTTTTTCATATGTTGTATGCATTGTTAGAATGTGTTTTAATCAAATATACACACCCCTTTACTTAAGCGTCATATGGTTGTCTGTGTGCGTGTATGTGTGTGTGTTTGATTGTGTGGGTATGCACGAGAGCGTATAGTGAAAAAAAGTGACGGATGAGTGCAATAGAGAAGGGGATCGGATGAGAAGAAACGCGACGTATGACGATCGACGCACAGGGTTGAAGGTGGCGCAGTAGATGATGACTTTTACACTGATTGTTTACCCTGCCCGCAACCGGAACACGAACATTTGTAACGAAGAAAAAAGAAACATCACACGACGCCGAAGTACTGGTTAGAAGTTTATTGTTTTGACAGCTGGTGGCGGCTCTCCAAGCAGCGCCACGCTCAGTGTCGCGCGCGCATTGTTGTCCGCGCACTCGTTCATCGATCATGGTACTGTTCCCGCGGATTTTTAAACCGGACCCGTCGACAATTTTCATTGGATGATTATCAAATTTTTAAATGTCGAGGAAATTTATTTTTATATAAAACTTGTTTGTTTAAATGTGAGATGTGGAATATTAGTGAAATTGAATTATTAGTTTAGAGTTTATCTGATTTGTAATGTGTGCAGAAATTCGAATAAAAAGAACATTAATCATGAATGTATTGTTTATTTGAAGTGACCTTTGTGGAAAGTCTTATGGAAGACTTTTAATGTAGTAGGATTGTTTAAAATTATAGAAATAAAGATAATCAGTCATAAAGAATTTTTGACTGAGCTTAAATTCTATTTTATTCTTTTATAAAGTAGTGCATCATTTTGAAATTAAAAATTAACTTTTTTTCCCCTTTTTTTACATTTAATTTAAATTACCATCAGTACAATTTTAGTCAGAGATGAAAATATTATGTAATCTAGAACAAGCCCCTACAGAAATACAACGTTGCAGCAACACGTAACGTTACCAGAAATTTGCAACAACGTTACGGCAACGTTGCAAAATTGTTAAATTAAAAAATAAAGTTGTAATTCTACGTATACATTTTACATATATAAATTTAAATTCTTTATAAGCGGAAATCTTATTATGAAAATTCGAATTAACGAAGATTTGAACACCGTCATTCCATCAAACCATATCTACAGCTCAAAAACTTAACCACTGGGCTAACAGTATCTTTGTCAACGTATACTTTTTTTTAGATAGTTAAATTAATCTTCGTAGAATAATCATTGCATATCAATGTTGCAGCAATGTTACTGCAACTTTCATGCAACTTACTTGCAACGTTGCTGCAACTTTCCTGCAACGTTAATATCGAGGAACATTAACACGTTGCTTGTAGGTTGCCACTGTAACGTTGCAGCAACATTTCATTTCTGTAAGGAGTTAAATAAAGTTACCTTTTCTTATTGTCTATATATCAATACAGTTAAAAGCAAGAAATAACAATAAATTCAATATATTAAACTTTTTATATTTATTTAATTTGATTTTACAAAAAAAAAAAAAAAAATTATACAATTATTAGAATAGCTTAAATATTAATATAAAAAAGTTAAAGAAAAAAATATTCTTTATATTATTTTATTGTTTGTACTATTTCATTATATATATAAATAATGATTCTTAAAAATATAATGTGATTAGAAATTATTGTTATAGTAAAGTAAAATTCAATATGATTAAACAGCTTGATTAACTGAATTTATTAGACTCGTTCATATTCAACGTTTGGAACTTCACGCACATGTTAAAATCAAATTAATGTAAATTCAAATTCCATTTTTTGAAATGAAGTAGTTAGCACATCTGGTATGAGTCAGTGATGCATCGTTATTTATACATTGCTAATTTTTAAAGAAGATAAATGAGCAATATTAATATATTAGTTTATCATTGACAAACGAAAAAAACAATTAAATTAACTAAATTTAATCATCATATTATTATGATTATTAATGTCTAAACATTAATATGACTTTTTATAATTTATGTTAAATTATTTAAAATTCGATTTTTTTATCATTAACAAAAAACAACAAATTGTTCATATCCGTTTGTATTTATATTTTGGTTTATTAATAAATAAATCCGATATCCTGCTTCATATAAACATATGTTACAAGTGAATTATTCAGTAAATACGGAACAATTTAAAAAAATTCTTTGTTTAAACAAAACATTTAAAATAAAAAAAGATTAAAAGAAAATATTTTTATTAGTGCTTATGTAGTGGTTTCCGTAATGACACGATATAAAATGACCCTGAGGCCTCCGCCAGTACGTGAGATTTGTTAGATTTTTAAATAAAGGAGGGGGAGTGGAGCTAATGTTCAATGACACATTAAGATAAGCCAATCAGATATCATCTAATGAAAATTTTGGATATACGATATCGAGTACTCGAGTAGGTGTCTTTATATAATCTAACGAATAGTAAAGTTAGTCTGTTTCTTTAGACTGCCTCTTCTAGGTGGTGGTATCTTCCTTTCAGATTTATTGAAGATATATATTCATAGGTTTCAACACAGGTTTGATATTGGTTCTTCAGATGGTTTGGATATATCACTATATTCCGTGCCAGAGATAGGGCATCAGTTAAGTTCTAAATTTTTCCTTCGTCACATTGAAAGAAATATAACAGAAAATGTTACTGTTTTTAACAGTAAGGCAGAGACATATCGGTCAGGTCTTGAAAAATTACTGCTTAAATAGTACTGTTTAATTAAAAATTACTAATTTTTGGTATTGAAAATTGAAATTGTTAAAAAGAAAAGAGTATGTTATTCTATTAATTCATGTGCATCAAGTTTAAAACATTGATTATCAACGAATCGTATTTATATAAATAATCATAATTTTTTACAACGAAAATTTACACTTTTTAAAGATAATATTCTTAAAAATAGAATGTAATTAGAAATTATTGATATCAAAGTAAAATTCAATATGATTAAACAGGTTGATTAACTGAATTTATTAGATTCGTTGATATTCAACGTTTGGAACTTGAAGCACGTATTAATTCAGTATTTAATGTAAATTTTAACATCAATATATTTTTGCATTCATTTCTTTTTATTATTGTTAAAAAAAGTCCTAATTTTGTAAAATGTTTCTCAACTCAATTTCTTCCTCTGTGTACTATTGAATTTCTTTTTTCTTAATTTTATACTTATTATATTTATATTATATGAATTATATTAATTAATTTATATTAATTATATTAATTATATTATTTTTCATTATATTCATTATTATTATTCATTATATTATTATGAGATTCGTTACTCATAATTATTTAATTAATTAAGGTGAAATATTAATCGTTTATCACTATACTAGTTTGTTTTTCATGAACTTTAAATTGTTTTATAAAACGTGATAAGTTCCATTTGCTTGCATCAAAAAATGAGTTTATATTCAAAAATAAAAAAATTGATTCCGTTGTAAAGAACTTTAATTATTTGTGAAGTATTCATTGTTTTAAGAATGTTTTTGGCCAGTTTTTTCGATTTTAAAAACAGACCGGATTATAGTATTATCAAATATGTTGAAATAGAATAGAGATAAATAGAATCCCTTATTTTTCATCGTAGATTTTAATTCTACACACAATTTTACTAAGTTGATTTAAGATTCATGTTATTTTCGTAACGAAAAGGCATATCAAAATGGACAAAACTATTAACAATAAAAATGCAAATTTAAAAAACGTATGTATTAGATAAAAAAAGAAAATAAGAGAAAATGTATGCGATATTAAATATATTTATATATATATTAATAAAATTAACTTTGAAGAGCAGTTCTGTAGCATTGGTTAGATTTTGTGAAATTATATATATATATACCTTAAGATATATTTGACCGTTGTTAGGTTTTTCAGACACTGTTGTATAACATACAAAATTAAACATAAAAAGTATGTTTACTTTAACTTTAATTAATTCTTGTATTAGATCAGTTTGTTATTTATTAATTTATCTGTAAAATGTTGTATTTATTCAGATTTGATAAATAAAATCTATTTAAACGTCATTAAACTATAATATACAACTATTATCAATTTATACATCTTTATACATAATTAAATGTAATTAATTAAATACTGATATAATATAAAAAACAGCGGTATTCATAAATTAATACATCGAACGCGACACATGTTTTGTAATAAGTATAATTTAGTTTAAATATATATTCATTAAGTGATTGAAATCTCATTATGTTATTTAATACTTGTTGCAACAAGAACAGAATTTAATGTATTTATTTTTTCATTGGATTCATGTATTTTATTTATCATATTTTTTCTTTTTGCTAAAAAATGTTGGAGAATTATATTTTATAAGTATTTGATTGCGAAGTTATTAAATTATTGTATAATTGTATAATCAAAAAATTGTATAATTTTGCTATCATAATTAATATTTAAATTTATTCTCCTTTAAAATTAAAATATAAATAAGAAAAAGCCTTTTTGTACATATTTATTTAAGATAATCACTCTATTATTCGTATTTTTAATAACTTTATCATTAACATAAATTGAACTCAAAACGTCTATGTATTTTTTAAGTTTTTGTTAAATTGTATTTTTGATTTTTGAATTCAACATTTTTTATATTGGAAATCACTTATTTTGTGTAAGTCATTGTTATTTAAAAAAAATCGCAATACGTATTTAAAGTCTCCAAATAAGCTCAACTTATAAGTATACATCATATATAATAAGCTAGATATTAACATCATCAATTTTATGATGTTTCTAATTGTATAAATAATTATACAAATAATTTGTATCTAAAAGTATACAAAATTCTAAACTGTATAAATAATTATAATTTAATGTGAAGTTACTTTGAAATTATAAATGGTATTAGACGTATGAAATTCATGCTAAATTCCGACTTAATAATACATTTAAAAATATTTTGGGAATTAAATAAGCTATAGAATTATTAAAATAGATTTCAACATTTTTTTATTTTCTTAATTAAATATATAATACATCGAAATTTACAGCGTTTAGAATAAACAATATTCGTACAATTCTATAAACATTAGCTCTATATATTATAATGTTAGTAATAACAATAATAATATTAGAAAAGCTGTGTGTTGTCTTTATAACAACAGTTACATTTGTAATTATGCAGATCGTTTCTCGCAATTTCTTCACGGATTTCGTTCACTTCGTTTTGAGTTTCAATCTCCAGGTCCAAATAGAGTCGTTCCAATTGCGCTTGTGTTTTCTTCTCTAAATTTTCTTCAGATATTTTCGCTTCGATCTTATCTTCGCAGCAACTGCATCGATAATTATTCAAATCATTTTTCACGAGTTCCTCACGAAGATCGTCCAATTCGTTTTCAGTCGCAATTCTTTGGGACAGGATGTAACGCCTTTCTTGTTCTTTTCTCTTGTTTCTGTTTAAAGCGAGGAGTCTTCTGTTTTTCTCTCTGTTTATTTCCACGAGCTTCTCCCTTTCAGTTCTATCCCGCACGATCAGTTTCCAATGCAAAGAACAGTTCGTTTTTGACGACATTTCAGTCGATTTCGATTAAAGACGAGCGTTTTTCATATAAACCAGTACCGGTTACTATTTTCACAATGAAGCTTATCGAACTATTCCTATTCACTTTTAAACTATTAAAAACTTATTATCATTTTCCCCGTTTTATGTCTTTCATTTAAATAACAATTAAAGCATTATAATTTGAAGCTAATGATATTTATTTAGGTGTAAATTCTATGTACTTATATTGTTTATTTAAGACATATTTCAAAATATATTTTTAATCCCCGATAAGGAATACTCCTTTTTTTGTTTAAATAAATATAATAAATATATTGCAATCCTTGACAATGTGCATAAAGTTATATTGCTATATGAATGTTGTCAAATTAATTATCTAATGTAGAAAATTTAGTAGTAAAAATTTAACAAAATTATTAATTTAGAAAAATTAATATAATAAATAGTTATTGTATATTACCGTAATTTTTTGCAAATTACTATAAATTTATTTTATAAATTCGTCGTATTTTATTATCGATTATATTACATTAGCTTTTTTTAAGAAGTTTCAATTTTGAATGACAAATTTAATAGTTCAAAGGGTATCGTAATTAAATTTTGGCGAGTTTTGTTTAGTTTTTAAAGACGTTTTTCATTTAAAGTCATACTTTGGTATGCTGTCCAATCTCTCTGGAAGATAAGGAATCGTTATATCGATTGCTTTTGGAACAAAATTTTCAGATATTAGACAGAGAAAAATTATATTTAAAAAATGTCAATATAAATAGTAAAACTAGGATACTCTTGCGAATCTGATACAAATTACTATATTATATATAGTAAAATAATCAGTACACATAATAATTAATTCAATTTATGTAGCATTTTTTATTATACGATATAGTTATTTTTATCAGATTTACAAGAATTTCTCAGTTTTACTATTCATATTAGGATTTTTCATCATTGCGTCATTGGATTACAGTCATCAAAACAAAAACATTTATATTCGATGTATTCTGTTAAATAATTAATTGATAAATATTATGGACTTATGTTGTTATTTAATGGTAATTAATTTCCTAATTACACTAATGTAAACATTATTAATGACAGAAGATTAAAGCTAACACACCACAAATTTTATTCTAACACTTATTCTATCAATTATTATTAATATTTTTCAATATATATACTCTCATAACATGCAAGCAATATTACGTGACATGTATCTGAAACGGTTAATATTTCGCATTCCAAACTATGATATTCGTATCAATAGTTGATCGGTATTAATATTTGTAGAACGGGAAAAGGTTGTCTCTCAGCTGGTAAATAATAGACTGCTGTGCGTGAAATAGATTGTTCAATCTTTGGGAAATAAATTTATAGCGTTCGAATATTTGAAACGAGTTAAATGGTTCGATATGAAAAAATTTTAATGGTTACAATGATTTACGAAGAAAAAAAAATAAAAATAATGACCCATTGCATTTGTTCGATCAAATAAGAAAAGTTTATAATCGTACCGACTGTTCACGCATACATGCTAATTCATAATTATTATTACAAATACGCACTTTTATCTCGTGTTACAAATGCAATTCAACTTATTTAATTATTCATAATTGTGGACCTTTGTGAAATGATGCACGTCATTTTAAGCTTATAAATTTGATTAAGGGTCCATAAAGGATTTAACAATGCAGGGGCAAATACATTTGTGGCTACCTGCTTTTAAAGATCATTAGTATTAAACTCATGCAGGTAGAAAGTCTTTCATCCAAAAACAGATAACTACATATAGGTCACATTAATCTTTAATTCTCACACGTTCCTCGATGAAACATAATCCATATATGCACGATGCATATTCCCTCTTCTCGCGGTGTGTGTTTTTGTTAATGACTAATCTTGTTTGTTATCATTTGGATTGAAAATTAATTCTTTTACCGTCAATTATACCAGGGGCGAAATTAATTGAAAATATATAACGAATTTTGAAACGAACCATTGACATTCGATAAGTAAAATATTAATTTTTTTGCAAGTAAATTTCGGTCATCGTGAAATAGTTCTTCAAACTTTCGTAATTTATGATTGGTAGTTACGTTTGATAAGTAATGCAATTTATTGCCATTTGTACAGACCATGTAGTGCATTTACGTATTTGCTCTTTTACGTAGCATTCTGTTTTTGTCAAAAAATGTCAATATAAAAAAAAGCTTGCCTTTTTATAGATCTATGGTAAATAGCATATGCTTTTTTATTAATCCAGGTTTCAGTTTATTTATTTCTTACGCGTATACATGGGATACAATATATATGATTGTAAACTGGGACATAAGGATGTCAAACTGGTTTTCCCGATATTACTATACAGAGTACGTAAAGAATATGCCCATACATATAATAGAAGTATATATCGATCAGTGCGCTTTTCGAAAGTGTAAAACAATTCAGTTTCAAAAATCAGTCAAAAGTTATGACGCGTTGCAATTGTATTAGAATTTAATTTTACAAGTTATTAATATTATATTATTATTTGTCCATTAAACGAGTGTTACAGATAAATAGTTTAAACGAAAATAACGGTTTAAAATGTATATTTTATTTTATTAATTTCATTATGATGTAATAAATAATTCATTATAGCTGAAGCGTCATACCTCTTTGGTGATATAATTTTCAGTGCGTTTAGAAATGCAGATTAATCGACGGAAACATAATGACAAATGCAAAGCAGAAAATGACATCTGGGATATCTATGTTTCGCATCTCGTTAACACCAGAAGGAGGGACCGCACAAATTCGTCTCGAATCTAATTTTTCAAATCATGAAGCAGCAATAAATTAAACCCGATTTTGTCTTGGCATTTTCAGTTATTTTAATATCGACATCGGTATCAAGGCGATTGTTTTAATAATTAATTTTAAAACATTCATAATTTTGTATAAATGTTGTTGTCATACGCGCAGAAAAAGGTTTCGTTAAAAATTACTGAAAGTTCAGTAAATATTATTGAAAATACAGTAACTCACGGTTAAAACAAAATTTCAGTTAGAAATTATACTGAATTTTTCAGTAAACATCGATGATTGTTTGTAACTATATATAGAAAATTCATCAATGTTTACAGTAAAAGTTCGGTATTTTTTGGCTGAATTTTTATATTGTCCCTGAGTTACTGAAGTTTTTAATAATAAGATTTACTGAATATTTCAATAATTTTTAATGGCGAATTTTTCTGCGTGTAATATGTTTGTGTTTATGGAAAATACTTTGGTCGATGAAATTATACTGTAGATTTGTAAATTAAATTCAATTTTTTCTTAGTTACAATTAATTATCATATGTTGTTTATACGTAGAGTTTGAATTGTAATTTAAATGATAAAAATAAAGACAAATTAAAATTGAAGAATATCTTCCGGGCATGATATTCGATGTACCATGTACAATGCTTGCACCACTCGCTACGAATCAATTTTTCTGACAAAGCATATTTATTTCTTTATGCAAAATCTTAGTTTGAAATAAATAATGAGAATTTCCATTTAAGATTTGGAAGTATTCTATCGAACTAGCTACAGGATTGGGATTGAGATTATAAATATTATATGTGAACTTTTCTGATTCTTCATACAAAGTGCACACTGCTTGTGATATTTTCGAGGTTTCATTTTTGACGCATCGTACATATAAGTATGTTAAATATTGTATGAGTCAACATATCTGAAGTGGTACTCACACTGACATTGTATAAAAATTATACTACAATTATTATTTTGAAAATAAGTAAATAACGAAATAACCGTATTATCAAGACTGTTTATAGTATGCTAATTGAAATAAAAGTTAAAATAATTGAAATTAAAACATGCCAATATTAATCGACAGAAACTCATTTGCGATGTTATTAGACCTATTTTTTTTTTCATTTTCCGAAAATGGCTTAGAATTAAATTTCTGACAAAAATGACCAAAAATTGACTTTTTTCAAATCAATTCAAAAGGACTCTAAAATAGTTTTGGGGTGTAAATCCATAACAAAAATGCTAATATTGGCTGTGATAAGTCATTTTGGGCATAGATAACCTCACTTT
>JABFQC010007065.1:0-10333 GCA_022817085.1 Psilanteris sp. ZL-2020
ATACAAAAATAAATTCCCATTATCGAAAAATGTGTGCAAATTCTAGCATTTTATAAAAATGTAAAATTTAATATTGTAATAAAAGAAAACACTATTCCGTTACAACAGACTTAGAGAACCCCCTTAATATTAATTTTAACGCAAAAATTTCTATTTTAGTATACATATCTTTTCGTTACTGTTAAAATCAGTAAAATTTTCTGTAATATTTCTCTCAGTGTATTAGCCATTTATGAATGATATTTACTAATATATTACAAATACATTTACAATCTATTTAAAATATATTTTACCATGCAAAAATATATTGTTTATATATATTGATAATATATTTTTAACATATTTGCAATATACTGTCGATATATTGCAAATATATTTTAATATTTATTAGGGTTGAAAAAAACAAAATATATATATAAACATGCCCTCCGACTGTTATGAGGTCCCGCCACTTTTAGACTCCATAGCTACGGGTTTGCAAAATTCTTTCAGCCGAGCAAATATGGCGGAGCACATCGGGCAGCCTTCAGCCACTCTCACATAAAGCAATACAAGGGGCTGCATCATTCTTTTCCATTTACAAAGAAATATTTCGTTTCGTGCGACATACTAATGTAAATTTTCACTCGCGTTAATAAGGCTTGATGAAGTCACCAGTTTAGGTACATTGAATTTAATTAGTGTATAAATTGTTACTCATCAATTTTATACTATAAATCTTATATATAATATCCTACAACAAAATTATAAAACATTAGAAACACTTTATTTTTCGAAAATTGTATTGAAGAAAATATGGAAGAACAAAAAAATGTTGACAAACTTTAAAATTAATTGAACATAAACGAAAAATACTTTTTTGTACTAGTTATAAAAGAGTAATTACTAAGCTAAAAAACATAAATACAAGTTTATTAATTAGTTTATCTCCATGCAATTTATTAAAATATTATTAAATATATCTGTTGCATATCAGGATTGCGTATTACTATTAATTAATTCGACACTCTTAAAAAAGACCGACTAAAGTTAAGAATAAATTAATTTGTAAACTAATCATATATAAATAAAAAGAAGTTTTTTATTATATAAAGGAATCGTTTTATTTATAATCAAATAATAATCTAATAGAGCACAAATATGATTTAATAACAAAATTATAATTTCTCTTATATAAAATAGTAAAATTATTCTATAGTTTTTTCTATGGTCCTTTTTCTATAACAAAAATTGTTATTTTTGTATAATCTATTTAAAACTACAATGGAATTAACTTTCTTTGAGATTTCAGTAATTTTTTACTGAAGTAATTTGTTTACGTTTTCGTGTGAAAATAAACGTTGGAAACTTCTTGTTGATATATTTAATGGAAAATTATCTGAACTTTAAACGATTCCTTTTCATTATAAAAGATAGTTTTAAGAGTGCGAGAATTGATATTAAATTAATTATACATGTAATAAATAAAATTAATGTATATGTTTCTAAACGAAAGGAAATATAAATATAAATAGAAATAAATTTAGTATATAAAAATATATTTATTAAAACATTTTAACATCCTTAATAATAATACATTATTTATTTTGTCAACAAATAATAAAATATATAACATTGAACATCTCTTTCAACCTAATTTACATATTTCCAATTAGATTATCTGCAGCGAAGTAGAAAATGAAGTTCCTCATAGTTTCATGTAAGTGTATTTTATATTACTCCTTTTCCGTAATTTCCCGTCATGTATTAAGTGCATAATGAAGAGCTGTGTCTTCATACATGTTTCGAATACTCATGCTGGCTCCACTTTCGAGTAATATTTTAACCAAATCTTTATTTTTAGTCATTATTGCATTATGTAAAGGCGTATTTTTGAATTCATTTTGTGCATTCACGTCAGCGCCAGCTCGAATTAATATTTGAACCAACTCCTTGTGTTTCTTTTCAACAGCCAAATGTAGACAAGTTGTCTTGTGCAGTTGTTGCAGATTCACGTTGGCGCCAAATTCAATTAAAATGTTCACCAGCGCAACATTTCCCACAAGAACCGCACAATGCAGCGGATTATGGATGTATTCCCTCTCGTTTACGTCGGCACCACTGTTCAGTAACAATTTAACAAGGTCCTGGTTTTGTTTTTTAACTGCACCAAATAGCGGAGTGCGGTTGTCCCTATTCCGACAATTTATGTCGGCACCGTTATTAATAAGTAATTTCACCATGTCAATGTCTTCCTGGTTAACAGCATAATGCAGAGCAGAACGTTTCAATCTGTTTTGAGAATTTATATCAGCTCCGCTACTAATTAACAATTTTACAAGATCATCGTTTTTCTTGTTAACCGCGAAATGTAGTGGAGTGTGAGCGTGCTTGTTCATGCAGTTGACATCGGCGCCGTGTGCAATTAAAATTTTGACATATTCAATGTCTTGCTTGAAAGCGGCATAATGCAGAGGAGTATTTTTGTGTTTATTGTAGATGTTAACGTCGGCGCCACTTTCGATTAACATTTTCACCATATCCATACTGTCTTTATTAATTGCATAGTGCAATGGTGTGTCTTCATTTTTATTTTGCGTGTTCACTTCCGCGCCGCTTTCAATCAGCAATTTCACCATATCAACATTTTCTTGGTAAATAGCGAAATTTAGAGGCGCGTCTCCTTGAAAATTCCTTGCATTTACATTGGCGCGGTGCTGTATCAGCCGAATCACAATTTCAATGTTGTTCATCAAAACGGCACAATGCAAAACTGTAGATACCCTTTCGTCATTCATATCAAACGGGGATAACATGTTTTCAATTAGAGCATTAGCTTTTTGTGAATCGTTGTTTATAAGAGCAGAGTTCAATTTTTGTATAAACTTTTCTTTCCTCATTTCCATTTTGATGGTTGCTTCATAAGAATCCATGGCGTTGAATGAATAGAAACACAAAAGATATGGAAGGAATACGAAATATTAGTACGTGTCACTATTTTTTTAAGTAAATCCGTATCACTGTTAAACACGCACTTCTGAATTCTGACTTGTTAGTGTAACTTCGGTTCACTACTGACATTACAGTGAATAATCTTCCCTTTATATTAAACTTCTTAATTACATTTTAATTAAGTATAATATATTCCTATTCACTAATTAATCATTAAGTAATTAATTAAATAATTATATATGATTAAATTCTAATTAACGCCAATTTTAATGTATTTTTATTAATTATAACTTCTTTAATTATATAATTGCACCTCTAAAAATCAATTTTATATTAATAACGTATTTATTTCGAATTATTTAAATATAATTAATTTCCCGTGTCAACCAGATAAGTTTTATTTTTGTACTTATATATTAACTAATTTTTTATTGTTTTTGAAATGATCACACTGCTAAATAAATGTGGTACATGTGTCTTACTTCAGACATATTGCGCCTTAAATATATTCAAGAGTCGCTTAATTTAATTCATAAACGTTTTGTATTAAGACTTTGTATTAATTGTTATATTAATAACATGTAATTAAGTTATATGTAAGATGCTTTTATTATTTTATTTCTGTGTAACACTGAGGGGATTATTTAAATATTTTTATATATTTTAATTTCTTTTAAGTATTTCATTTTTAATTTCATTGGTTATTTAAATGCTAGTGAATATATATTATTTTTATAATTTTAATAAAATGTATTATTTTATCTTATTATATATATATCTTTTAATTATACGTTATGTTAAATCTTAAAGATAAAGATCTTCAACAATAATCAAATTAGAATCTAACAACCGCGTGTAAATACCGCATGTATAACCGCATTAAAATTAAAATTAATTACATTCATTTTTTTATTTGTTTATATTATATTTCGATAATATAATGTTATTGTCTGTATTGCGTGATAAGATAAAAATTTAGTTACTTAAAATTTTAAATGAAAATTTACATACAACTGAAAATGAATTTTCATATAACATATACAATGATAAATAAATAAATATATAACATAATGATAAATATATTGTAACTTATTTATCTTAAAGATATATTAGCATAATTTAATTAGTTGAATTTTTGTAATTTATACTACATTGTATGTATATATAATATATAAATAGTATATAAAATATTTCTATAGAATAGAAATTATTCGATTTAGTAAAAATATGTTTCCATTGAATATTTTGAATCAATGTTTTATGTTTATATTTATATTCAAGGATACAATTATTTCGCTTTGCATTTATAATAGTATATCTAATTAAAATGAAATATTATTACGTTTATTACGAGGTCTAGTGAAATAAATTAATATTATATTACTCTTCCATTATTAACCAATGGGAAAAAATATCAATATTATATTTAATATTTTATTAATAAATACACAAACTATGAATAGCGTATATTAGAACTAATTTTTGATCTTATATTTAATAAAAAACATAAAATTAATAATAAAGAAAATAATAATATGTCGCCAACCGGCGACAGCAAAAAAGTATCTATCCGGCTAATGAGGTTATGTTTCGATCACAATATATCAATACAAAAATATATACAGTTAACAGTTATTCACACAATTGCCAACAAATATACATAAATGTACCATATAACTCAACACATTTATAATATATTTTTACAACACTGAATACTATAAATAGTAGTATTAGCTATTTTTATTAATAGCACACAAAATTTCACATGTTTACAATGTATTGTGTTGATTTTTGATGATTAAATTTAATATATATGAAACTTAATATTTTTATCGTATAAAATTTATTAACCCGGAATAGGCGCGTAGTTTTCAAATCTCTTTGTTTATTAACAAAAACATCACTCTTTGTCTGTCGGCCGAAAAGACCATAGCGCGCTACTCCGAGTTAATATATGTTGTGATATTTAATAATTTAAATATTATGTACAAATACATAAATAAATAATACAAAAAGTCAATACGAATAGTCTTTTATAACCAGTATTAATTTTTAAATTATTATCGGAACACCACTGATTAATTATATTGAGGGAAATCTATAGATCAAATATATCAGATGAGGAGCGAATAGATTTAAAAATCTTTAAATCATCTGAAAAAAATAAGAATTCAACATTATCACAACATTCAGTAATATCATGTATGAAGATGTTAAAAAGAAGAGGACCCAAGTGGGACCCTTGAGGTACTCCTGATAAAACATCTCTCAGACTGATATCTTCCAAATATTTATAATAATATAATTAATCATTGATGGTTCAGTATATTTTATAATTGTATTATACATTTACTTTTAATTTAATTTCATTTCCGCATTACTTAATACTAAAATTCTGTGTTATAAATTTAAGATTTTTCTTAAAAATAATATATCGTAATTTACATATTAATATCGTAATTTTAAAGTCAAAAGCACTTGGAAAAAAGTTTAATGTTTACTTTATTCCGGAACACGCATTTTAGAATGTCAAACCACTGATAGTAATGCTCTATAACAAAATTCAATCATTTTTATTAAATTTAACACTTCTTACAAACTTGCGCTGACGTAGGTTCGGACGTATTTACGATTACGACTTTTTTTATATTGAAGGTAGTTCTATTATAGCAATTTGATGAAACAATACGCGTATTCTTTGAATAATGGAGTACAATTTCACAAAGTTCGAAGAATTCACCGTCTGTAAATTCAGATCTTTGCTGTAAAAATTGCAAAAAAATACATTGGAGGTATAGGAAATTGGTTCTAAAATGGTACATTTTGTTTAATAATCCAGCTAACATTCGATTTTTGCGTGAAACATTAGTAACATAACGTCTGAGTTACTCACGGGTTACTCAATTTTCCCTTTTACAATGTAGCAAAATTTCTTCGTTAAAAAATTACTAAATTATTCTACATTTTATATTTAATATCTATCTACTAACTATCGATGTTAAAAAGGTAATTTCGGTGTTACTGTCATCAGTCTTCATACGTTAAATAAATACCATCATTTAACAATCTTCTAAAAATGCTTAACTTATTTAAAACTAAATAATAATATTCTAAACAAGATAAACATTCATATCATATCATATCATACCATATCATGTCATAAATATCATAAATTTTAACAGCATTGCAAAATAAATATAATTTAAGGAGATACATTTAAATGTTAATGTAATTTCTGAATATTTCTAAAATCAACACCACGCAGTTAAAATTTAGTAAAAGAATAAAGTTCCCAGGGTTACTTTTTATTTATTTTATTATTTTTATTTACATTATTTATTTATTATTATTTTTTATTATTTAAATATATTATATATTAAATATACTTATATTAGCTATTCATTTTATAAATTAATTTTTATTATTTATTTGCAAGAATAAATAATTATTTATTTCTTACATATTTTTTTCTATCGCATAATTATTCATTTTTTATGTATTTTAATAATATCTGGATTACTATGATAAAATGAATACAACTTTTTTTGCACCATATATGTTAATATAACAAACAAAAATTCGTAATATATATCTCTAAGCGATAAAATTATATTATTTTAAAGCTTAATATCTTCCTCCGCTAGATGTATGTACGCTCTGATGCAAATCACATATTTTATCGAAATCCATTCATTTGCATCCTTAATGTATAAGTGAACAAACCAGCGGCGTCTCTTCGTTTTTATTCTGATAATTAACTTCTGCTCCATTGTCCAGTAACAATTTAACCAGCTCCTTGTTTTTCATGTAAACCGCATTATGTAAAGGAGTCTCTTCAAACAAGTTCAAACAATTTATTTCCGCGCCATTCTTAAGCAACATTCTAACAACCCTCAGATCTTCATTAAAAATGGCATTATGCAACGGACTGTTCTGGTACGTGTTCCGCGAATTCACCGTTGCACCGCACTTGATCAACAATTTCACCAAGTCGCGATTGTTCTTGATAATGGCGAAATGCAACGGCGTATTTTTCAATTCGTTCGTCGAATTCACGTCCGCGCCATATTGAATTAAAGTCTTCACCAGGTCCTTATTTTGCTTTTCAATCGCCACGTGCAACGCAGTGGGTTTGTACTTCTTTTGGGAATTCACGTGAGCCCCATGCTCGATCAACATTTTCACCAGATCCTTACCTTCTTTGTAGATCGCACAATGCAGAGGAACGTTCACGTATTCCCCTGGAGTATTGACGTCAGCGCCTCTCTCGATCAACATTTCAACCAACGTTCTGTTTAATTTGTTGACCGCGCCAAACATCGACGTACGATTGTATTTGTCCCGCGCATTTATGTCGGCACCGTTGTCGAGCAAAAATTTCACCAGGTAATTGTTTTCTTTGCTCACAGCGAAGTGTAAAGGAGTGTGCCCGTATTTGTTCTTGCAATTGATGTCAGCGCCACTCGCGAGCAACAGTGCAGTCAGATCGACGTCTTCTTTGAAAACAGCGTAATGCAGCGATGTGTTATCATTTTTGTTTCGCAAGTTCACGTCGGCGCCATTTTCGATCAATATCTCGACGATTTCGCGATCTTTCTTGTTGATCGCGTAATGCAGAGGCGTGTCTTTGTTTTGGTTCGAAATATTCACGTTGGCGTCACTTTCAATCAAATCCTTAACCATCCGAGCGTTGCCTTTGTAAATCGCGAAGTGGAGGGATGTGTCCCCGTGAATGTTAATAAAATTCACGTTTACCTTGCGCCGCAGAAGATAAGTCACGGTTTCAATATTGTCCATTACAATGGCGCAATGCAAAATTGTCGATATCCGGTCGTCTTTGATTTCGGAATCTGTACAATGTTGAATCAGGGAACACGCGGTCTTGGAATCGTTGTTCACCAGAGCTATTCTTAAATCTCGGATTATAAGTCGTCGTCTGATTGTGTTTGCATATTTTCTTCGTGCGTATGTATATATAGTGATAATGATTAGGAAGCTGCGAAAGTAAAAGCGATGGGAATATATTACTATATATTTTGAATAGTTAAATTTTTCTGAACAACAGTGATATCGTTATGTGTGGTAATATTACTCAGTTAAAGTGTTTTAAATATCTAAACACGGCACACGCTTCCCTTTATAGAGAACCTCGTTGTCAGGTTATAATGAATACACGATTATCTCTATAATGTTGAATTAATTATTTATTTCGTGAACATTTGACTAAAACATAATTATAACATTAAACAATGATCAAATCCATTAATAGTATATTAAGTATATTATTATATTAACAGGTATAATTAAGTGTAAATAAATTTTATGTACAAATTTCGTAATACTGTAATATGTGTATTATAGGTATATAATTGAATTCTTATAATCAAAAGAAAATACAATTCTTAGTTTCAAATTTGTTATATATATATATATATATATATATATATTCTATTCGATTTTCTGGAGTTTAAAATATTAAATATTAATTAATTTTTCTATTTAAACGTTCCGGTCTTTGGTTTGGTTCGACTCTTTCCAATGAACTGAATAAAATTGATTGTACATAACAAATTTAATATTAATATAGATGTATTTTATTTATTTGATTTATAAATTCCAGTTTCTCACTGTAGTAATAAACAGTATAAGTTGTATAGTATTTTTGAAATCGAGCAAGTTTATAGAATCTAGTAGTTTATTTAAAATTTGTTTCCAGAAAATGAAAAAAAAGATAGAATAGGATAACTAAATTTGAATTGATTTTTTTTATATTTTTTGGAATTGTAAACGTACTGAAACTTCAAAATGATGGATGTAATAATGAAAAGTGTATTATGTTTCTTTAATACACTGAAGTTTTCGTTTATTGTCACTTTTTTCAAAACCTAATACAGTAGTTTCAGCGTTGAATTGTATTCTATCGTTTTTCATTCGCTGGGTTCTTAAATGAGATTTTTCCCCATATTTATTTAAGTATATTATTTAATAATGTTTAAATAATTTTATAATAAATTAATAACAATTATATCACGCAATAAAAATTTCTTTTTAAATAATTGAATAGTTTGAAGAATTTTATGACATATATGAATTAATATTATATTTAATATAGTCATTTTGAAATTCTTTTAATTGGACCATTCCACATTTTTTTCAAAATCAAATGCACATTTTAATTCAATTAATATGTTATAAGCAATACCAAAGCTTATTTTTAATGTATACAATAGTTTAATAAATAAAATTAAAGAATGCTTGAATGTTATTTGACCCTTTAAAATGTATTGTTGGTTATAAATAAAAAATAATATTTTTACACATAAGGTGAAAAAAATTGTTCAAAATTGTTTGCACATACGGTTGAAATTTAACTTGAAAACTTTTAGCATACAAGTTCTAGCACGTATTCATGTGACCTACACATTTGAATGATGGCCTAATACAATGTTTGATTAATAAACAAATGACATATAGAATTAAGTAGTAACTTAAGTAATACATTTGGAGGAAAAAATGAGTTTTAATATTTGTTTAATATACAATAATAGCAATTAACATAAACATGTTTTAATAATTAAATAATCTTTTTAATATTACAAAAATGCCGATTAGTAACTGTAATATTAGTTTCTTTTGCTTGTAAATGTGTTAGCTATACCTCAATACGACATAAAACTTGTAACTTGACAATTTTCAATTTCGGTTATCATTATAGTATGCGTATTTAGTATGCGCATGAGCTGTTAAATGTTGCATTTGAGGACGAACTCGCAAAATACGGTGCTGAGACCCCCTACACTGTAAATTCATAACGTAAAATTCCCAAAAAGTTTACATAATATATCACGTAAAAATAACATTTATGAGTAATTATACATATTTTTCTAAATATTGCATGAATTGTTCGAAGAATACGTAAAATTACACGATTTCTGTAAATTTATAGGTTATGTCTCTAGAGTGAGTGGTATTCATAGCAAGTTAAAAATTACGTTTTTTTCGAAAAATTTCGTGAAATGTAATGGCAACTGAATTACGTTATATATTACGTATTTTTTCCGAACTGGGTTTACAGTTATTTTTTAAAGGGGCTGGAATGGGGGGTTGCCCCCCTCATCATGGCCGAAGGCCGCCATATTTGCCCCACCAAACAATTTTGCATATTCGTAACTACCCAAGTAGAAAATACAGAGATAAACCAATCTTTATAATCGGGCCGAGCCCGGTACGATAATGGCTAACATTAATGGGCTGCAACTTTGGGCCAATATTGGTGCAAACACTGGCTATTATATGGTACAAGCATGGGCCAAACTTGGCAAAAAAATAAAGTTAAACTTGGCAGCCAAACACCGCCGAGAAAGAACCAGACATCGGCGCTGGCTTGGTTCGAGCTTGGGCC